>OENT01001608.1:0-38128 GCA_900239685.1 Rotaria macrura
ACAAATACAAACGACAATATTTTGTACTTTCAATGAATAGTAGTCAAAGGTTACTCTCAGCGATAGGAACACCGGCAAACGGATGTTGTGTCGTCTGGATTTGTTTTGTTCGTTGTTGAGCTATTGTAACCGGTACGACTTGAGTTTGACCTCTGCCGGTATTGTATTGAAAAAAGCAGAGTTTAGTCAATACTTTTCGCCGCATAGCTGGTAGGCCAACGAGAAAAAGATATGGCATGGCCAGTGGACATATGTAAATAGTATAATTTAGTATGTATTGTGTGATATAGAAGCAAAAGGTTGGATCGAGGAATATTTGAATGAGGGAGATAACCATGTAAGGAAGCCAAACGACAGAATAGGTGAGAGAGACGCACAGAAGTTGAATGTACATAAGACGACATTTTCGCCATCGATTCGTTTGTTGCATCGATCGCTTTTGATAAGTGACACGTACAATGAGAATCACATTTGCAACACAGATGACAACGCTAGGAAGAGAACCATTTAAGACCCAATCGATAGTCCCCTCGATGAATAAAAATTGATAGCAAGCATTACCACAAAAATAGGCTTCGTAATTGAAAAACTTTTCGCATGGTACTGCATTCAGCATGCAGATGTAAAATATAACAGGACCGGTGATGCAAATGACAATCGGAGGGTAATGAACAATACGACGCAAGGATCGAACAGAATGCTCGTGAAAAATAAGAAAATAGCGTTCGATCGAAGCGAACGCCATGAGCTGCGAGCCGATCGCGAAAAATCCGTAGTTAAAACCAATCCACAATGTACAGAACCGAGGACTTTGAGGAACAACATAGCCTCGGTAGGCAAAAGCTAAAGTCATGGGGAGTTCGACCACGATGAGAGCAAAGTATACGACCAGGATGGCAAAAATAGCGTGATTATGAATACGTTGAGTAGTTATCTCTCGGCTTTTGAACAGGTGAAAGAAGATGAGAATAGCACAGATAACGGATGGAATTTGAAGTCCGATCAAAACACAGAAACGAGCTATACGATAGACGTATGGTTCCATATCTTGATCCGATTCTAATGAAGAAAATTTCGATACATATCCTTCATCAAAAGGGAATATTTAATTCTATTTTCTCCCGAGAGTAGAAAATCGTAATTAATTTTTATAAAGCGCTATCTATCTTCTCTAACAGCATACAGCGCTTGCGGTTGTTTTTTTATGATAGCACTTATAATCTTGTAGATACGGTAGTCAATGAACAATGATAATAAAAGACAAACATGAATGTAAATACAAACTTAAAATTTGGTTAAAATAAAAGTGATTTCCTTGCATGGGACAAGATTTTCTCAAGCTCTCAGTATCGCCATTTTAGAAGAATTCCCTAAAAGGATAAACTTATATGAAGTTCTTATTTTTTTTGTGTTATAAAAAAATTCCGTGCGGGCAGTATGGCGAGAATAGTATGACTCTGAATATGTGGAAAAAATTATTTCTTGACTGATAAAAGATAAGAGGAGATGAAAATATCACCAACAAGCAGATGTAATTCGACACCTGATCAAAGTAGAAAAACCTGCTATACGATATGTGTATGTTTTAATATTGTGATCCGATTCTAATGAAGAATCATCTAATATGTCCGTGATACAAGACATAATATTTAGACTTAGTTACTTCTGAAAGTAGAAAGTTTCATTAATTTCATATAAAATTCTCTAGTTTTTCCAAAAGGACCTTGAGAGACCAAACAAGAATTGAGTAGTGAAATGATTCAATTCGATTCGACTTAGACCACATCGGATCGAATCTAGTGGAACATAAAAATTAAGCGAATCGAGATTTCTCAATTCTTTTTGTTCGTCTAAACGCAGCTCTTGCAAATGTTTTTTTATGATTGCACTTATACTCATGTAGATTCTGTAGATAATAAACGATTATAATAAAAGAGTAATATAAATGCAACTGCAAGTTTATAAGCTTCTTTTTTTAAATAAAAGCAATTTCCGTCATGGGACAGGATTTTCTCAAGGTCCCATTATCTCAGTTTTAAAAGATTTTCCTAATAGCGCAAAATTATCTGAAGTTCTTAATTTTTTTAATTTTTAAAACAATTTCCTACACGTGGGATGGGAACAATAGTATGACTCTGAATGCGCGGACGAATTTTCCCTTGACATGTAAACAGGTGAATGATGATGAGAATGTCACAAACAAGCAGATGTAATTCGACACCTGATCAAAGTAGCAAAACTTGCTATACGATATGTGTATGTTTTGACATCGTGATCCGATTCTAATGAAGAATCATCTAATATGTACGTGATACAAGTCATAATATTTAAACTTAGTTACTTCCGAGAGTAGAAAACTTAATTAATTTTATATAACTTTGTCAATCTTTGAGATATAAACACAGCTCAGGAATTACGAGTTCCACGAAAATCAAAGAATTCCATTGATTTGAAAATCAGGTACCTGTATCAATGATCGCAGTCGTAGAATTCACGAACTTCAGATATTGGAGGACATGAAGGTTGAGAGGGCATGGACATCATGCACTATTACCGTCATCAACAATCACATCCGCACACATACCCTAAGTATAATCATAGGAATACATTTAAGCTCCGAAGTACACCTGAAGCAATATGATATATCCCGGAATGAACAAACATTTGTCAATTGTTCGTCATCGCTTTTAAAATCATCGATAAAATCATCAACGAATCGATTCGATGTAAAGCATTTCGAGGAATTCCCATGTCGATATTGTTTTGATTTTGGACGCAGCATAGGTTGGCTTTGTTGTGGAACATTGGAGAAAATAATTTTTCATACGAATATCTTATAAATCTGGATGAGCCCCGTGGTTCATATGTTCAATTCTGATATACATCGACAAGTTGAACCATAAATCAATGCAGTAGCTGGAAATTGTATACAGAGTTCATAACCGTAACATACATAATGAGGCATAAGAGCATCAAATTCATCTTCATTTATTAGATTATTTCTACACACAAAACGAACATGACCGAACAGAATTAGTTGAAAAGGAAAAACGAAAACTGACGGATAGCTTTCCGGAAGAGAATTTCGTCCAGATTAAGGTCCCCGAATTTCAGTTGATTGAGAGAATATTTGTGGCCATTCGTTGTATATACCAAACTTGTCTAAAAATCAAATAATAAATGAGAATTTCCATCATGCTATAGTTTAGTAAATCATCGTGCTTTTGGTGGCACAACGTAACAGTAGATTGCCCATTAACACACAAAAGCATTTGTTCATTTCGACAGCTCATCTCTTCACGGCGAAATGTCGAACCTCCATAACATTCTGTATCGCGACTAAAAAGAGTTTCCCTATCAAAATTCTTTTCATTCGAACGATCCATACAATACGGATTTGAAGAATTATCAGCGGAAAATTCTTTTGGAATACATTGTTCATAACTACAACGGAACTCATCGTCTTAGCATTCATTTATGTTTAATTATTCACAATCATTTTCATTTCGACCATTGTTTAAACAGTCGATCTCTCTATCATATAATTCAAGTCAATCGAGACAAGATGGTGAATGATCTCGATTATATTCGATAAATATATAGCATGTTTCGCTTTTAAGTGGATTCATCCTAGAACAAAAGAACATTATCCGAAAAGTAACTCGATACAATCTTGCCCAATGGTGTTATGTTCAATTAAATGAATATTGGCAATATTTACCCAATCATTGTTTCGAACAATTATTGAGTATCTATGTTGATGAAAAGAGACTTGAATTTTCAAGAAATACTTGAGATCGTTCGATAACATCGATAGATACATGTAACAAGTATGATTGCTGGCTGATTATATTTTCTCTACGTTATAATATTTCGAATGTCATAGATATTCCATGAATGACTTGTGCTTCTTTACTGATACATAAACTCGATGAAGAATCAAGCGGATATATATGATATGGAATGGTTTGATATTCATAGATCGTATTTTGTTTCTCATTTGCATCAGTCCTAGTTGTTGAAAATCTATAATATAACATGTATCATTTTGCAAGAAGCAAAGCAAATCACTCCACTTTTCTGTGCATTGATGAATGATTTTAGTCTATTCGAGACACCAACAATTAACTAGAGTTTATTGTCGTCATAAACGTCCTTTTTAATTATAGTATTGTGTTTAACTCACGAGAAAAGATCAACCTGATGGGTGTATGTAATTTGTGCTTAAAATAGTTTACACTATTATGTTTTCATGTGCACGATGTTCTTCTGAGTTAGTTTGCCTGCAGTTATAATATCGTATAAATATTGAGGGTGACATATTTCAAAAGATTCACAAAGAAATGAACGTTTTATTTTATGATATTATTTCTTTCGTAGCTCACCTGAAGGCCAGTTCTGGTAACCATTCATATGAAGAAAGATCATTTTCATATTTATGAATTTCTAGTTTACACCCCACTGATCATTTGATAGGACCTCTTTTGATTATTCAAGCATTTTCTATTTTTTGGGTGTTGACTAAAAGCATTTCGTATGACAATATGAATCAAAAGAAGGAAAAACGATTTTATGATGACTGTCTACTTTTTCACTATCAGATAATCAATGTAAGTTGTATTTGATAATGCTTTCAGTTTTCATTAACAACTTTTATCAGGGTACGAATTTCATGATGGCTTTGATTCCAATGCGTTGCTCTGCCATGGTTTATTTTCCTACTTCAACTTTAGTCTCGCATAATCTAGTTAATGATTAATACGTAGTCAAAATAACGATGAACATGTTTTTCCTTTTTTCTGTGAATCATCTATTATCATCGTAAAAACAGTTGGATAAAAAATATTGAATATTCAATGCTACTAAATAAACACGGTACTATTTGAAAATTCATATGAAGTATCATTGTGCTGGTCGTATCTGAAAAGAGTCATTTTCATAGAAGCTAACAAATTTTCTCTGCTTGGAAAATATATGAAATATCAGGACTCAAATGGTGATCAGGAATGTAATTTTCCGTTTCGAGAATAGTTCCAACGGACTAGTTTATCATCTTGTCACCTATTGTTTTTGCCACTCTGAGATGGATTCCGGAAAAAAATGCTTGGGTACTGAATTCAATTACGAAAAACTTCGTTCAACCAATGTCACATCGACACAACTTTTCATTTGGTTTGCATTCGCCGATCTTGTCGATGACCATCCCGTATACATTCTACTGTACAATATTTAAGGTAGCGATGAAAAAAATCTATTGTGATTACACAAAACAACAATCATTGGGATCTCGCTCCCAATATTGATTCATAATTGCTAATAAATGAAACTCATTCAATGACATTGTTGTGCAAACACTTAAAAGGAGTAAGCCAGATATACGTGATTTATATTCGATGAGTGAGCAAATCGACACTATATGTACTGGCATTTGTCTTGTTCGACGTGATATTAACGATGGTATTGTTCATTGTAGGAATGGTCAAGATGAACGGCATTGTGCGTCGATGGAATTGAGTGGGTATGAGTGTGGATTATAGGATTCATCTGTCGAAGTCAGCAAGCCAACAAGCACATATAGCCAGAATCCACAACCACCGCTATCATTGCCAATATGAACCCAGTTCTATATAGAAATTGAATTCAATCTTGAAGTCTGATTGAAGAAAAGCATGGTTTGTATTAAAAGTCCGATTTTGTTGGAATTTCGTTCGATTCTCAAAGCTGCAACCATTAACTTCACTGATCTTTATTATAATCAACACTTTCATTGAAGCAGTCGAGTTCTCTAGAAAGTAGTTCATACAATTGTCAAGAAATCTCAGCCCTGGTTAAATCAAAGATTGTTAATTGAGAAAAGAGTTGAAGTGCAGAAAAGCGAAAGAGAATATTCTAAACTAATCTTCTAAATTTGAATTTATATCAGTCCGAACATAGATGATAAAATGAGAGCTCTATCGTTGATAAATGACTAAAAACAAAACTTTATAAGTAGATGCAGACATGAAACAAACTGTTTATTTTTTTTTGAAAAATTAAATTGAAACTTAACACAGACAAAAGCCAATACAATAAAAGCACTAAGTTTGCAAGTTGATTTCGAAATAAGAGTATACGAGAGATTATCTTTTTTCCATTATGATAGTTATTCGCGGCCAAATTGATGTTGAACGTTTCTTTGAATACGAATAGCATTTCTATGGAATTCTTTTCGATAGAATTTAGATGGTAGAACAAAGACTGTAAATAACAGTAAAGGTGGAATAAATGAAATAAAATAACCACTGAGATATAACCAAGGATTTCGAGCAGATTTCATACATTCTGAGGTAAATGAGATGATAAGACGTGGTATAGCAATGATGACTAAAATGAAAGAGCTCAATAGTCGATGTTTGTGTTGCTGAAGTTGCTTCCATAAATGTTCTCTATATGTCTGTTGTTGCCGAGATATTGATTTCTGTCGAGCTATTAGGAAAATTAGGAATATAATTGAGATGAAATTCATACAAAGAGGTAGAAGAAAATGAAGGATGTTGACAAATGAGGCGTATCGCCGTACAGATGATGAGTAACGAAGTATACACCAGGTTCTTTGTTCGTCTATGTCTTGAAGTAAATGACGATGAAGAGGATCATGAATAAAACTTGTCAAAGTGAACAGATATACTCCTGAAATCACTATTTTAGCAGCTTTTTTACTTCTTGCTTTACTGAATTTTGTCCCAAGCAGAACGGTCAGTACTCGTTCAATACTTACACAAGCATGTAACCATTCTCCAATCGCCGAAAATGCTTTCAAAAACATATCTGTGCAGATGCAGTTTGATAAAAGAAAAGAATAGTTGGTAATGATTGACATTTGAGAAAGTAGAAGCAACAAAAATTTAAGTGTAAAAGTTGTCATTGTTAAAAAAGATGTGATTGATGATGCAAGTAAATAAAGACCGCAACCAAAGTCAAGTGATAGTTTCGTTTGAAAAGTGATTATAGACAAAACACCATTGATAATGGAAAAAAAAAACATAAGTATCGTTAAACTCGTACTGATTTTTACTACTTTCGGTTGTTGTGAGAAAGAAACATTTGGCCAAATAGTATAACCAAGAATATCATCAAGTGTTAGACCAAATCCTATTGTGGTAAATTGGCAATGACTACCATAATAGCATTCTTTGCAAAAGCATGACGATGATGTTGGACAAGTATTGTTGTCTTGATAACATTGACCATCATTTTCACAATAATTATATCCGAAACAGTTGTGCACAAGATCATAGCCGAATTTAAAACAATTTGCATTTCGATCCATATCACATAAACACATGAAATAATCATTATCAGAGAAACATACAAGATTTGAAAGTTTTTGACACGGTGTATGATAATATTTAGCACGATGCCATCGTGGCAAGATTCGAATATGATAGGGCAATAATTCTTTGATTGATAGACAGCGATTTTCAGGAATAATTGTTGTCGAAACGTTGGTCGATAATGTATCGTTATGTTGAAGTAGAGCAAGGTAATAATTTTGATGAAATTCTACAAATATCAGATGAAATGCTCCTCCATAATAAGCAAATGTAGAAGTTTCGTGAAACTTTAATTTTGAAATCATGGTTGTCTGTGTTGGATTAGCGGGAGGTATTCTGAAATATGACATACCGGCTGATGGAATATAAACGAAATGAATTAAAATCGTCGGTGGAATGAATATAGTTTCAGCAAAAAGAAATTCGATTTTTTTCTTAGCATTCTCACATTTCGAGCCCATGTAAGCTTGAGAACAAAGACAAAAATGTTCGATTTTGGAGAATTTTTCATCACCAACAATACATTTGCCGTTGTTATAACATTGATTCGAGATACATACTGTCCTTTTCAGATAACAACGTGGTCCAAATTTATCAAGTGGACAAACACATATTGATCGATTGTTTACAATCCCGATACAAATCGAATCTGATGCACAATCACATGAATTCTTCACCGTACATAACATTCCAGAATAACCATCAAAACAATGACAGAAGTATTTATCGACGTTTGCAAAATATTTACATTGTCCATGCAAGCATTTCAAATGGCACGCTTTTGATTGGCTTACATCTTCCCGCGATGGAATATTGAAATGTAGTGAAAGACGATGTACTGGTAAAAATGAATATTGAATAGGATAGAACATTGTATCATAATACTCCATTGTGTCTTTATTATAAGTATCAATACGCACATAATAGGTTTGATTGACATTTTTTTGTCGTTGTAAATAGAGAAGATACAAATAAAATTTTTTCCGACAATCACGTAAAGATAAATAATCAAGTTGTTCCGAAGAATGAATGTTCGCATTTTCATCAACAAGCATGATAACAAGAGTGAATATGGTTCGCCATTCAGTTGCTCGAAATTGTAATGTGACACTAACTCGTTGATTTTGATATTCACATCGATATCCGAAATAGGCTGGTGCACATAAACAGTAGTTTTCTGTGACGTTATTTCCAAAGATAGGGATTCCACGATTACAATATACACGTAGTCCATAATACATCAAATCAGGTGTAGGATCCAGTCCAAGTAATGATTGATTGAAATTAAACACTGTTGTCGCTGTTGTTTTGCCGAAATCATGTTCGCTGCCCATTGCATGAGTCGGAGGATAGAGAAGATGATGTTTCACTGTAAAATAGACAAAAGAATACTTATCTAGGGGCTTGTTCAAATGAGATAAATATGAGTCTAGATTGAAATTTTGTGATTGCGGATATGCAGCATTATGATTAGTTCGATATAATAACTGTGAAGGTTGTGTACACCATAGGTCTTGGTCATTACTCGAGGAACACTGTTCTGTACTTGTATCACATAGCTGATAAAACAAAACACACAGTGTTTCATTGAAACAACGATAATTTGGACGAACAGATGATCCTAATATGGGACTGCAACGGTCTTGTTCATCATAACCACCTATACAATCAATATGACCGTCATTGATTCGCGATAGAGGTAAACAAGTAAAATTGTGACTAAGTGCTAATATACAAGGATGACCATCTGGTCGACATGGATTATCAGGACAGTTCGCTTCGTCTGCTGCATTATGACAGTTCCATTGACCATTACATCGCGTGTATGCATTGTTACACGGCCACTCGTCACAGTCCATTTCATCTGTGTAGTTAAGCCCATCGACTCTGCTATGCTCGATAAAACCGTCACACAGTGTTGGGAACGACAAGTGAAAAACTTGTTCTAATCCTTGGTGTTTATTAATCGAATCTGCTTTGTTGGGACACATCGCTTTACGTGTATAAAAGTTATTAATAGGGATACACTTGTGTTCCGTGAGACATCGAATGCGATAATCGATGTCAGGTAAAGAACAACTATTTGTGATTTGTTCATCATCTTCTTGAAAGCAATCGGGCAACCCATCAGCAAGTCGATTGAAGGCAATGCATTTCGATGAATTCGCACATCGATATGGTTTTGACTTTGGACACTCTTCATATCTAGTCTTTGTGGTCGAACATTTAAGAAAAAAATTGACTATCTGATGTTCAAGGCGATCGAAGTATCCGATTTCTGATTTCCTCAAGCTCAATTCAGAGAAACGTCGACAAGATGAACCATTGATCAACACAGTTGCCGGAAGCCAATCACATAGTTCTTGATCGTAACATACATAATGAGGTAAAAGAAAACCTAGCTCATACTCATTTGTGTGATTATTTGCATAGGCAAAGCGAACGTGGCTCAGCACTATTGGCTGAACAGGAAAGAAGAAAAGGGATGGACAACTTTCTCGAAAGCGATTTTCATCCTTCTCTATATCTATACATTCCGATTGATCAAAGAGATTTGGTTGATCATTATATTGAACTGCTAAGCAAATCAAACTTGTCCAACAATTCAATGATAAGTGAGAATTTTCACGTTGAGATAATTTTGCTCGCTTTAATAGATTCACACGAGGTCCCTGACAATTATCAATATTAATACATTGGCCATCACCACACGACTCCATACGTTCATTTAGACATTTTGTCTCTTCACAGGCAAATGTCGGATTGGCATAACAATACGTGTCACCGATTTCTGTAGTTGCCCAATAGTCTTTATTTTCATCCGAACGATCGATGCAATCCGGGCTGATGGGATCATTGTTGAAAAATTCTTTCGGAATACAAAATCCATTGCTACAACGGAATTCATCCTCTTTGCATTCATTTAAATCTAACTTCTCGCAATCAATTTCATCTTGACCCTCATCCAAACAATCGATTTTTCCATCACATATTTCACGCCAATCGAGACAAGATGATGATGGACCCCGATTACATTCGATAAATGTATAGCAAGTTTTGCTTTTCAGTAGAGTTATCTCCATAAATACTCCAGCCGAGAAGTACATCGATACAATCTTGTCGAATGGTAGTGTTAAATTAAATGAATATTGACAATATTCACCGAACCACAGCGTGGAACAGTTGTTAAATACTTTTGTTGATAAAGACGAATGTTGATTTTCCAGAAATGCTTGATATTGTTCGACAACATCCACAGGAGCAGATAATGAATATAATTGTTGACTTGTTATATTGTCTTTTCGTAATTCTTCAAATTTAATTGATGTTCCATGTAAGACACGTTTTTCGTTATTAACTAATCGGTTAAATGACAAATCAAATGGACGTATACAGTAAGGAATGATTTGATATGAATGAAGTATTTTGTTCTCAGGAACCATTGAATTTAGATTGGGAAAAGCTACATTATATAACAAACAGTCAAAGTACAATGACTTGTCACTAACATTATCTGTTTGATAGAGATGAAAGTTGAGATTCGTCACTGATACTTGTGAAATGAACAAAAACAGGCATAAAAACCGGTAGAACATCTTACTTAGCATTATCTTTATGGTTTGTGAATCAAATTTGAATTGCACTTGACTTCTCAGTTGTTCTCAAACACTTTATATATAGTCAGGAATGACATGAGTAAATGTATGAATAAAACTGCATTTTGGCAGCATATTCAGGTGTCTGACATCGATCATTAATCGGACGCATGTGAAATGACAATGGCATCAGAATGCAATAGTCATCTATCATACTTTTGACAATGATGCAGATAAATACTATCGATCATTCGAAGAAAACAAGAAAAGCACGTAACTTCATTTTTCTTTCATTTTAGAAATGCGCATGTCAAATGTAAAAGAAAAACTGAATAAATTTTATCATCCATCGAACAGATTATTAATCAAGGGAGAATATTCTTCTCACAACTGCCAAGCTTACTGTGATATCCGATTCAATAACTTGAAAAAGATTCACTCATTGATAACTGACAGCTGCTATCGAATCGTGGTTTTTTCTCTCAGTTCCATTTTCATTATGTTCGTTTTAGTTGATTTATGCGTAGTGTAAACGTTATTAAAGCGTAAAACTAGAGATAGTTCCATTTTGTTCATGAATCAACCAATTTTTATTTCAAAAAGAAAATCTTTTGACTTGTTCTATCACATAATTAGATTCATTGTATGAGTCATTCATCAGTAGAGTTTGATATTTTGAGACTGGGAATTTTCATGTCACTGCTAAAGTACTGTTTTTGTTTTTTCTTTCGATCATGTAAGATGAATTCTTTGGTGTAATTGAAGTACTTTATCTTTTGTGAATGATAGATGAAAGCAAGCTAGGAAGACAGTGGAATTAATACTATATATTATGAAACACAAACGATCCTTTTGAACCATTGGCTACTGTACGAATAAAATTGAATCGACAACTCTTAAAATAAATCCGAATCATAGAAAAAAAACTAGATATCGACAAAATTAATTATAATATAAAACAAAGTAGACAAGTGCTAATAGTATTATCAAACAAAAATGAAGTCTGGTTGCATACAATAACAAAAGATATGATGCACTTAGTCGATTGTGATAGGACACCAGTCTAATGACTCAGAATTTGGTTAAGATATCTGAATATCATCTTCTTTCTCAGATGACCGAATCTTCGTTCGTTATATGAATTCAAATTATTTCCAGTTCGTAATGTGTTAAATTAAAATTATATTTTTCTAGAATGTTATATAGGCTGCATCTTCTATTGCCTGTATAACTAGAGAATAATATAATATTAACTTTAATGGAACACGCTCTAATCTATCGAAAGTGTTTACTCTTCATTAAAACGAGTTTTCGAAAGAAAAATAAAAGCCTGATTTCAAGAATAACAAGTCATTTGTAACCTAATTCTAACAGAGAGATATGGATGACAATTACTCGTGTTTATACGTGATGAAGTTCTCTTCCTTCTTTTTATTAGCCTCTATATATTTATTCTAATATTTGAGTGTTTTCCAAATAAGATGAATATATTGACATTTCCTATGCTTGAATAGATTTAAAATTTCTTGCTTACTCAATCTTATTTTTCGATTTCTCAAATTACCGATTGAAAAATACAGTGTGTGCACAACTATAGCTATGTAAATCATGATTTATTCATCAGAAACACCATTGAAAGTTTAATCTAGAGGAACGAAGTCATCGTTACATTACTAGTTATCAAGTAACGGGTAACAGAAAATTCTTTATTTTAGTTATTTTTATGCGAAAAGATTATTTGTCTAAATGATGACTATTTATTAAAAAAACATCAAGATGACGAATTCTCAGAAACTGATGACAGATCCAGATTCCGTGGTATCGAGAAACTTTGATCTAAGTTTAAAAAAAGTAATTTTTACTTGAAATAATCCTCCGATATCGAGAAACTAGAGTGAAGAATTGTCCGTAACTCAATACTTGATAGCTGGTTATGTATCGATGATTTCCATAATGTGATTTTAGCCCTGTATCACATATTTAATAAATGACATTTAATTAGAAAACTAATAATGGTTTCTTTTCTGTGTTTTTGATCATTTAATAATGCGAAAAATGAGATAAAGATAAGTGAGTAATTAAGAAAGTGTAAATCTGATCAAGTATGGTAGATCCGATAGTCACCAACTTCAACATGTTCACTGAATTTGGCAAACATTGAATTATTAGCATGAATAAATGAACTACAAAGAAGAAGAAAGAGAACTTCATGACATTTACAAATGAGTGCTCCTAATAAATTACTTCTTTTTTTTTCACGAAAATTCTCTTTGCAATAGTATGATAACACATCGATTCGGAGTCACATCATACATGGTAGATATTATAGCTCGAGCAAGGTATACTTATGTGGAATTGTGATTTGAATAAACACGTACGTGCGAGCTATCGAAACTCACACTATGACCAGAAATAATGCCTCTATTTTTTTCAAATTGAATTCTCTTAGTATATGATAATCATCAAGCAAACAATTCAGATATATATATATACTTAACTTGAATCCAATATGTAATAGTATTAAATAAACCTCAATATTCTCTACTAAAGCTTTGCTTTTTTTCTACAATTTCAATAGCATCGATGTTGTGTTTCATTTACAGATTAAAAATATTTTGCACTCATTGGTAATGTTAAGAATCGGATGGTCACTATCAATATTATTGACAAACAAAAAGAATATAATACTGTACCAAATTAATAAAGATAATATAGGACTAATCATGGGTTCTTATCAAGTACTTTACGCTTGCATCAATATTTAATGAAATTCAATCCTATAAAAAATATGATATTTCAGTTAAAACAATGAAGTAATACTTCTTAACATCTTTTCTTTGACCGAATTTCAATAAATATGCTATCACTGTATTGACTATTGTGATACTAAAAGTGAAGAAATAATCTAAGCTAGAATAAAGTGTTGAAATATGTCAGACTAAGACAAACAAAAACATATTTGAGATTAATAATGTGCATTTTTGGTGTTATTTTCTAATGAAAAACACCTTTTTTTTAAATTCCATTCTTTAGTTTCTCTTCGGTGTTATTAAATTTAAAACAGTTGAATTTTTGTTACATCATCTTTAAAATATATTTATCATTAAGAAAATTAGGAAAATAATGAAATAAACATCAAAAGTTTTTATGCATTTACTGATGATGATAAGAAGAAATAAAAAAATTTTCATTCATCGCTAGCGTAGAACAAATTTTTCTTATGTTTTTTAATAATGAAAAGGAAAATTAATCCACCAGCTAGTTCATCTCTTTCTTTTTATTTCATAATTCTAGTGGATGTGCGTGTCGTTGAAGATATACTCATTCTGCACATCCATACTTTTTGCTGTGATATCTAGACAACCCAGCTGCTGTTAGTGGATACTCTGAGCAAATCATTGTTTTAAATAATTATTCGAGTGGCTGAATTGATCTTATTAGGATAACCAGTGAATCATATGTAGCTATCACATTTAGAAAAATCACAGCAAATAATGAGAGAGATATATTTCAGTGACGAAGAACGTGCGTCATTAAAAAAAAGAGAGTCACAAACTACAGTGCGCCAACGTAAGTGGCTAAAGCAAACACATGGCCTGTGTTCTAACCTTCAGCTAAATGTATATGCGTGACAAGCTTTTTATAGTCGAGAAATGAAAACCGATCAGTTCAGACTGCTGCATACCCACGATGGTCTGGTGCGCAATAGAATGCTTCATATACCTCTGTCAATTTTTCAATATTCATTTGATAGAATACAATAGCATATTCTTGTGGAACTGAACGCTGGGTGTTCAACGCACACTGGCATGAAAGATATTTATAAATAGAACAGATTGATTTTTCATCTGGCATACATTCAATAGTCTATTGATGTACATCGAAATCCAATATGAGATGATCAACAGTTGCATCAAGCTAATAACTTTGTTGACGTAGGAATAAGAATCTATTGGAAATTCATAAAATCCAAGAATGAAAAGATCTTTAAAGAATAAAATTTGACCCAGACTTGTACTTGAATCTGGTTGTATCTGTTTGACCAAATGCTCATGATATCCTGAAGCGTTGGATCTCTTGAACATTTCATCCAATACGCGCAATGACAACGCTTATCATTGACATTCAAATACAGATCAAAATTTTTCTCCCTGTCCTATAAAGCATGGGTTCTTTGATAGTCTAGGATGCTAAGTTTATCGAACGTATCATCTTCGACATGATCGCTTGCTTCGGAATCCGACGAATGATAATGTCTATTATGAAATGAAATTGCGATGAGTGACCGTGCCCAATGATAATTGAGATTAATGTCTATTTGTCATATACGTACGATCATCGCTGGAATCTCAGTCAATGTCCGGGTGTGGGTCATTGTCACTCGAGGATGAAGTGATACGAACCCCAACATCTTCCCACACCTTATTTATTGTTCTAAATTGTGATACAATGTTGTTTTGAGAAGTTCTTTATTCGAAAAGAAGTTACGCGTTTAAACCTTTCAAACATACCCAAATTTCACTTATCTTTTATTCTATTCATACGACAAGTGTGTAAAAACTCTGCGGCTGTCGAAATACCCGAAGATCCGATCACTAAAGATGCAAGTCGATTCAAAGCGTGTGATTTTTTTCTCTTTTTTTACATCGGTATTTAGCAGATGTCTTCACTTTCCATTGCATATTTATTTTTTCTTTCATTTTATGTCAATTTCATTTTTATTTGTGAATATTCATTCTCTACAATTACGTGTCTAAGAAATGAAAAGTAAATAGATCGGTATCCTTTTATTCCATCTTCTTGTTCTTGTTATTGGCTCTTCGATCCTTCTCTTTTATTAGTTGTAAACCTCATATTATGGCACGGTAAACTTAATGAAAAAAAAAATTTTGCAATGATGACTAATTGCTACAAGAGTAGATTCAATTCGATTGAATCTAATAGTTGCAAAATTAGCCTTGTATGATACTGGATAGTTTGTTACAATGATACACTATTTTAGTTTTAAAACTTATGAATATTGTAGATACAAAAAACAAGGCCCAAAAAAAAGTATTCTATTGATTTATCATTCTCTTTCTTAATATTACGCAGCTATCACGTTTTGTTGACGTAAGAGAACAAAACATGACTATCCTTGACAGGAGAAACAAGAACAGAGTACAGCATAATCATCAACTAAGAGAGAGATATAACTTTAATATACATGCCATTCAATTCAAATAATCGAATTCCTGTATAACAAGCTTATTTGTTCTCATGCATTTTTCATTAGTAAGTCATATTCTGTCAATGTGTTCTTGATGATTAACATTTTTTGTCGTATAGTTGATTATCAGCTTTAATTACGACAAGTCCCAAACAAGGAGCACATCATCTTGAATCAACATCCTTGACTGATAAATTAGAAGTCAACTGGACGAATGAAATAAAATAATGTCCATCAAATCCAAATCTAATTCGAGCTACATTACATACTGTGGAATAAAAAATGATTCTAACTGGTCTTTTATAATTCCTTTTGTAAGTAAAGATGATCAATTTTAAATTTACTTTGATTATTTTATTATTGATTTAGAATCTAATCGATACAAATAAGAAATATTTTCGCTTTTCTTTAAATAGGAATTATTAAATATTGTTCAACCATTATTAGTCATCTATTTAATATGGTTCTTCGAACCATGTTCAACAATGTTTTTTTGGCAAGTTTGGTTAACAGCTTCCTCTGTTATTTTTCGTTAATTAATATCGTTTACATATAGATCACTCTCGATTTGTATAGTACGTGTATCGTATGCATATGTATGCCATACAAATGAGAGTAGCATATAATGGTTTAATCTTTCGAAAAGGAAATCAACAGTAATTGATAATGAAGTAGTTTTACTGATTGTACTTTCAAAAAAATAAAAGGTACTTCATTAATCGAGTGACACAATGAGCAGTTTTTGTTCTGATCAAATTACAAATTTATTAGCAAGTGATATCCGAAAGTAGAAGTGGTTCTTTCCTATTTAAATTATTTATGGGTATCTGCTTAGAAGAATCTGAAACGAATGATTATCATTGTCGTTATTTTTCAATTATAGCATGTTGTTAAACATATGACTTTTATTGCTATTGGATAAATTATACTCGTGTGCACTTATTGATTCAACCAATATTCAGCCGTATTTACGATTTATTCTTCTGTTTCTATTTAATTCTCATTGAAAATGATAAAAGTGATATATTTTTTGCCAATGAAATTTTGAAAATAACCGATGAACGTGTCAAAATCATGTTGGAGATTATAAAAATCAATGGACATTGTGAAAGTGTATTGTAGAGAATCAGCATTTGCAAGAAAAATTCGTCATACAAGAAATTATGTGCATCATTCTAGGACTAATATTTCTCTATAAATTAACAGATGAACCGAAAACTTTAAGACAAACTGCTCCTTCTGTTCCTATTGATTAAGAAAGTCGATAGAACCTATAAAATACAATCTTCAAAATCAGGCTATGGTGCTTCAAATTCCAAATTTTGAGGAGACTCAAATTTTAAAGATTATAAGCTGATCTTTGAAAAGAATAAAAATAACGTTGAAACTAAGACTGTTAGAACTCAAAAATGAAAGAATGAGATTGTTTCATTTTTCGTTAGTACAACTAACCAAGTTCATTTTGTGAACCTAAAACCAACTAATGATCAAGATATGATTTTATAGAGAGATGTTTGCTGTTTCCTGTTATATATTTAGAATAAATTCGACTTCTCTTGTGTACGATTTTGTATTCTGAAGCTCATCCAAAACTTATACACTGTTTTTTAACTACGTAGATTCTAGCGTAATCCATCGAAAAATTAAGGAACATTTGTTCTAAAAAATGTCGGTATGTATATATATAGGCGTGAAGTGATTAAGACTATTCTATTTGTGATGTGTACTTGTGCTGAAACGGTCTTATGAAAAAGTTATATCAATATAATAGTTTTACTGATGCATGGAATAATGTGGAAATTCAATATAAAATTCGATACAGGTTTATTTACTCTTTTGTATGCATTACTTAATTATGAACGTCAATGCTGCATTCGACTATTAATGATACTTGGCTATTCGTAATGTTCTTAATTATGTCGTAGCTCAAAAATGAATTCGAGTTCGGTTAAATAGATTTTTGATTGTTATGCTTCAAAAGAAATTGTCTACACATGCATTTCTCTTTCTAGATGAATCGGAAAGAGATGATTGATTGCTTTCAACATCGTTCAAAGATATTATAGAACTAGACAAGATTGATGCGATTTCAATAAAACGAACGCCTAAAGTAATTTGTAATTTACAACAAGCTCAATGGAAAAAAAGTAAATGTTCTTATAATTTCTATTCGAACTAAAATACTAATTGACTCAACTGTAAAATGAAAAATGTTCTATTTGGTGCTCATCCCAGCGATTTATTCTGTATTATTCGACCTGTTGCATGAGGAAAAGGTTGTGTTCTCTTTTTTACTCATTGGACTATAATTTCACTAGCGATTTAATTTATTTAGAGTTCATTGTTAAAAACAATAACAGGCTAAAAAACTTATTTTGATGGAAAAGTTTGAGTCTACGAATCATTCACCATAAGAATCATGTAAGTAGATTATCATTATTATGTAGAAAATTTTTCAATGATTAATGTAGAGATATTCTCATTATCAAGTATAAAGCATAAATACATCTACAGTCATATCCACCCACCGATCCGCATTCTCAAGAATCAAGCAAGCACGTTGAAATATGCAATGATGAGTTTCAACAAAATGATTCTCCACACACCAATCGCTCGAAATTTCTTGTAGTAACAAACAATGATAGACAGATCGATACTAGTAAAATTGATAAATGTTTTAAGAACAATATGAAACACAAAATTGATTTTGACAAAGAACGGTCTATATTATAATGTTCAAAAATACAATCTATCGATAAGCGTGTACCTTTTGTTGAGAACTGCCATCGTTCAAGTATACACAACTGTTGACAAATGTTTATCATATATTATCTTCAATGAATGAGATTGAATATTTCTACATAAAATTACATGTAGGAAAAGACGATAAAAACGATTGCTCAGTTTTCACATTGTTCGAATCTGAGGGAACGTATCGTTTGATATCATGAAGAAAAATGAGATAATGGGCAATCGGTAGTAGCGTCTGATATCTTTCATTCAGTTCGAATTTTAGCGATTGATACATTGACTCACGATTTATTAGACATATTTCATAGAGTTGGAGAAGATGATGACCATTGATATTTTTACAAAGAGGAAGAATTGTATCACCGAGACCAATTCGAAGAAGAAACGATTTGACATTATCATGCGTCCAAAGAGTGATACAATCTGGTAACTCACTACAAATATAAATAAACTATAACACTGTAATGACAAAATGTATTACCTGTAGCATGCAAGATAGATAGAATTGTTCAATTAATCAGAAAGGGGAAAGCATTAATCAAGTTATATTATTAAGCAGAAAAGTGACTTGTGCATAGTTTTCAAAAGTACTGCCTAACAGCAGACGAATCTGACTAGTGTAGGTCATCTTTATGTATAAAAATATATCCCATTTGTTTTCTACAGATAAATATTCATCGTTAACGAAATCAGAATAAGAATCCACTTCATGACCTAATATTTTTACAAAGTGTTCTATACTCATACAAATAGCATACTTAACCGACAAAATCAAACATTTTGTTTTATATTTCATAAGAATGAAGAAACAAAAACTTCATTGACTTGTGGAAAAATAATTTTGTACATTGATTCAATTCGAATTCAATCGAATCGAACAAGTTTTCTTGAAAGAATTAAGACTCTGCTTTAAAAAAAGAACAATTGAAAATTCCATCGCTTCCATCCAACACAAGTTCTTGTTTATGAGCGTACGAACTACGAGTTACAAAATAAATAAAATGGAACTTACATGGCTGGTTCAGAAGTTAATTCAACATGTTCTGAACTCGTGCCGTTCATATGAATTTGATCTTGTTCTGATTTTCTGGGCTCAACGATCGGTATCTGATGTCGTTGCTCCCTAATCTCATTCTTTAATTTTTTATAAGCATTATTGTAATCAACTTCGGCAAATTCCACATAGATCTTACCACTGACAATAAACCCGAGCCATCCATCAGGTTTATAATTCGATTCAACAATGATCGGAACAAGATGACAACCACGTTCAAATGCATAGTGAGCTTCTGATTGACAATAAACACTTTGTTTATATGTATTCGACATACAAATGAGTACATGTTCAGAATTTTCGATAGCATTTGCTATTCCAACCATTGTAGGCCCACGCAAACAATCTCGATCAAGCCAGATACGAAATCCATCTTTTACTAATTGTTCATGAATTTTAAAACATATTTCTTGATCTCTATGCGAATAACTTATCATAATATCATATTTGTATGAATTTAAAATAGTCGGTTTAGCAATAGCTTCGTTTTCCTTTTCTAATTTCCATAATAGTCCTTCAGCAGCTCGTTTTAAACTTGATTTATCTAAATCAGTGTTGCTAGCAAATATTCGAATATGATTCATGAAAATTTCATTCTGTCTTAGAACAGAATAAGCCGTATTATTAAATGAGAGTGCAAGAAGAATTTCAAGGCATACAAGTTGTATTTTGATTGGATCGAATCGATTTTCCACGATCCATGTTACTAGTAGAGAAAGTAGGCCTTGTTCTATCAGTTCAATTTTAACTTGATCATGTTGAACAAAATCTAGATAAAGTTTAAAGAGCCATGTACAAATTTGAAATAACCAAACTAAAAAAAAACCTTACTTTTTAAACTCTCCAATAGCCTATAAAATCGTTCTTTTCTTTTCGGATCATTAACAGTATTCGTAAGAAATCCGACGTATACATTTGCAATTTTGCCTGGCTTTGCTAAGGTTCTGATATCTGACTCGACTAAAAGTTTTCCTAAACACCGATAAGCATTCAATTGTATTTCATCTTGATCAAGATCAGTTGCTTTCAGAAACATATCAATCAAATTCGGTATAGTTTTCATATAATTGAGTACATTGACATGCAATGTAAAATTATACAAAACTTGAACGATAGTTCGTAGAGGTACTATAACATTAATTTTATAGGAAAGACCTGCCAATGTCGATGAAAAAATAGATGACCAAAATAAAAGCAATTTACAATATTCATGATAAAATTGTTGACTTAAAATATTTAAATTATCTGTTTCGATAGGACGAACGAAAAAATAATTGAGCTGACGGATCATGTTACCCACGTGATGAGAACATCTATGATAAGATTCTGGTTGACAACTTATCATCCATGCAACGAAGTCATTCAATAATAATCGTAAAATTTTGATAAACGCTTCATAATCATGATAATCAGCAGAATACCATTGCAAATAACACGGCATCGTATAAAGAAATAATCTTTGATCTACATCGAGTTTTTGAGTAAAATCTGGTTTCAATTTTTTAATCATATCAACAGCATGCGAAGAGCATAAACATTTAGTAACAGCACAAAATAATGGTTCAATCAAAGAATATTGATCCGATCCGATATGATTTTTAACACGTTTGCATGCAGTTAATATTGAGCTAGCTGAACTAAGAATTATAGGATTATTCAGATATTTACCATATATACCAATCTCATTGAGACAATTTGAAAATTCATCGATCAATGGTTTATAAAAAAATAATTGTGTAAATTTAGTAACATTCTTCTGATTGATATGATAGCTGAAGTTTAGAAGCAAGTTTGCCACATCAAGCAACACCTTTTGTGTAGAATTATTTTCAGTTTGCCGTTGACGAAGTTGTTCGATAATTATATTATCGCGTAAATAGAAAAAAAAATCGTGTGTGATCAAATCAGATTCGACAAGCTTCTTATGTCCATATGGTATATTGGCAAGCGACGAAATAATGTGGTCAATTAATATGTACTTCACATCCATGACATCGATTTGGTTTAATGCAATGAAAAATGTATCCAAGGATGCCTTCATTTGTTCATTGGTCATATCTGCTCCATGTTTTCGAATCATTTTACATTGTTCATCGACTGTGATGTTGCTCATTGTGTGTTAAGTCTTACGTAGGCTCACACAACGTCAAAATATTTTTCTATTTTCTTCTTTGAATAATTTTCGGATAATTCAAACTACAATTGAATTTATTGAAACACAATAAAATCGGTTGCCTCGATATTCTTATCTGAAATAGAAAATATACAACAAGCACTTATGAGTAGGCGTGTGACGGCTTCTACCAACTGAACTGAGGTGTTGCTTATCTACTTATGAGATAGCAAAAGTGTATTTAATGGGATTTTTTTGTCCTATAACATTGATCTGCTGCTATGCATGATGGCTCTTATAGGTTCATGCATCGCTTATTGTTTCTATGGACGGCTAATTAAAAAACGTAAAAAGCTGCAGAGTTCAATTCTTTTTAGCCACGATCCTTTTTCTCTCATTTGTTTTAAAAACTTTTTTTTCCATATTTTTCTTTCTCTTAATTCTTCTTGTATGTAATCTTTGTCGCACCTTATTTTCTCTTTGCATGCTGTTTTTTGTGTGTACTCTCTCTATCTGTTTAAAAGTTGTAATAAAATATATATTCAGAAGAAAAATCAGTATCAGATAAGCCCTGGCGTTTTTTCCCCGAAGTATTCACTTCTGTTTCTCGTTTTGTATCGTTCTAAGCGCTTGGGAGTGGTACAATCTAGACGATTCTGTGAAATTTAAAATATATATCTATAACCCATCTATATTCTCTATATGAATTAAGGTCGATTTTGCTCGATTAATTCTGCTGCTTACCATCTCTTATTTGTCGATTCATAGGTCATCTTTAGTTGTACGTTGTCAACGATAAGTTTATTCATATAGTTTCTTCTATTAACGTTATGAAGTTCTGGATTCACAAATACGAAAATTTTGTTCATAGTGCACATTTTCACATACTAACCTCGCATCAGAAAACAAGTACGAAAAAAAGACTTGTAGAGTAGGATAAATTCAGTAACATAACCCAAGCCAGCAATGCATCGTCGTGTTGATTTTTGATATTTGTTCCTTGTGAGGCTACTTTGTTTGTATGCCCATCAATGTCATTAACAATTGTTAAATAACAAGATGTTTATTAATCTAAAATTAAAATAACGAAGTTAATAATTTTTGTCAATGACTGGAAAGTTCCATGGAAAATTTCAGTTCTATTTTGAATGAACGTGTGCAAGGAAATTTTCCCTCTGTTCAATTCTCTTCACAATAACAATGTTATTTTTAATTAATAGTCGAGGGACATATGAATGAGAGAAATAAAATGAAAGTATAGATTGGCTGGACCATCGTGAACACTGTTATACAATCATTAAACTTATTGATTTGATGGCAAAGCATAGTACGGGAATGGTGTCCGTTCAGCGAAAATTAATTCTGCTAATTTTCCTTCTAAGTGAGTTCCATCTACGACGAATAAAGTTTCTTCTATTTAAATTTTCTTTTTCATTATAGGGAAAAAAATTCGCTCATTCTGCTTTTCGCAAATTATCAACCCCACCATGGCCTGCGGTGCAATGAAGACCAAGAATATACATACTCTCTAACGAAAACATTACGATTGAGTTGTTGAAACATGCTTTATGTTTGTGTACATTTGTGAAAGGAAGAAGACGAATGCATTTGACAGTTTTCGTTTTCGAACGCGATTTTTTCAATGCTGCATTTTCTTTCTTCTCTGTGCACTGTTTTGATATCGCATTCTTTTCGTCTGTCAAGGGCTTTAAGATTGAAGACATATAGCTATGGTACGACAATCATCGATTGTTCCCCGACAAACTTATGTTGACGCAAATTTTCTATTGGCTGACTGATTGTATTTTAATAAGAGTGTGAAATCATGTGTATTTCTCGAGATCAACATCAGTCAGAGACCTGACTCAATCCACCATTACGGGTTTGAATTCTGTTCACGATAGGTGTCGCATTATTCTACAAATTTATTTCAATTTAAACTAATTAACTTTTTCTGGTATGAATATTTTAATTCCAGATAAATTTTAAATTTGATGTGAAATACATTTAAATTCATTTTTGATCTTTTGAGATGGCAGTTCTGAAAATAATAAGTTTTTCTAAATTAAAATTCAACAATCTTATCGTCAAAATGCATGACTTCGAAAACAAAAGGGCACGGCCAAGGATCAGCGCTATCGTCTGGGGAAATTTTAAAATTGGAAAGCGATAGAGAACGTTCCGGAAATCGGAAGTTTGCTATCAACAGAATATCAAACTTGTTGTAAACTACGAGAGGAATGATATAAAACCCATTTTTCTCCCCACACATGTTAAAATAAAATTCCGTCGACGAATTTCATCCAAAACTTATAGTTTTTTTACGTTTTTACATGTCAATTTTGTCTGAAAAATAGTCGGGAGGTTTTATGAGATTTTATTGTAAGAATAAAACTAATATATTGGAAAGATATGATAACTTTTATGGTAATCATGTATCAGAAAAGCAGACCAGTTTTATCTTTATGGTTTGAAATGGTAAGCTATGAAACCTTCCTCTGCAGACATTAAGGAAAATATGAAATTCCGAAACAAAATGAAATTCCGTAACGAGCGATATTTTAAGCTTTTTTATTTGATGAAGGAAAAGTGGATCAGAAGCGACCTGATATTCTAACCAGCGATACGAATAGCAGGTGTACCCAGCATAATCAAAGTGTACAGAACCCTTACTAAGTCTCAAGTACTCGCTGTTTTGCACGCTGCTGGCAAAAACAAAGTGTACGCTGAACACTTTGTCTGCAAAACTAACACTTTGCGTTCTATCGAAAAATCTATTTTTATATGAATTAATTCTAATATCAGTGGATGTGAAAAGCTAATTTTGAGCGATACGCCCTTTCCCAGGACGAACAATCCGACAGTCGGATCCTGTTGGATCCTAGCGGAAAATTATCGGATCCGATGGGAATTCTTCGGAATCCTTGGTATTGGATTCCGACAACTTCCGGCAAATTCCCACCTGATCCGATGGGGTGAGTTCGACCTGGGTTGTTTTTCATTTTTACTATCGACTAGTGCTACTTTTCGTATTTTTTTCTTATTTAGAGTATTCACCATTTTATCTTTCTTCTTTTAACATTAAGCGAATAGTTTGTTTAGCAGATATAAAAATGAACTCGTATTTTTCTAGATTATACCGTAAGTTTCGATGTATACACTGTGGTACCCTTTGGTTACAAAAGGAAAGTGCACCAATACGTTTTGTCCAATAAACCAAAGTGCACGAAACCATTTTGTTTTCTAATTCTATTCGGAACGCTGATTCTAACAGGTGTTCTTAGCAGCTCAAAAACTTTTGCATGCAACATTCATTTGAATTCTTCGTTCTTTCGTATAAAAACGATTTTCTCCTAGTCACTCCAAAAAAGTTTACATGTTTCTGAAATTCCGTAACGGTTACTTTTTGTGATATGACTCTGTTGCAGTAGAAGAGAAATGAATGAAATCTTTATTGGTGATAGATCTAAACAAGCTCTATTTCTGATAAAAATTTCCGAAAGTTTGCTTGTATTACAAAGAAGTTACTAAGACTTCAATCTCAAAAACTGAAATTCCGTAACGCTTGACCGTGCCGAAAAATAGTAGCAATAATGAGAGAAACTGCTTTTATACGTTAAAATGCGACCATCGCTATAGAGGATTCCGTAAGAAAACATTCGCACTCTATTCCTGTTATTTTCTACTGATGCTAAAATCTTTGAACAGATATCTTTGATAGTAAACCCGAGAGATAGAGGATGGCGTTTGTGTGAATATGGGTATGAATGACGGTTACGAATTGATAATTTCTCACTTGTATCCTTCTCTCCTTGGAAGTTTCAAAGTGACAAAATACAAACAATGCAATCACAATGAGCAATAATGACGCATTTTGTTTGGTCACATGGAAGAAAAAGAATGAGCGAGCAGAAAATCAGTAGAAGAGTTTCAGAAAACAAAGTTACTCACTCGTATTTTTTTTAAATTTGAAAGTATGCCAATACGTTACTGTTGCTACATAATCACTCAACTATATTAGACGCACGTTGTCGATAAGTGAAATTGTAGCAGAAAGGATGTTATATTCGGTTAAAAGTATAATCGAAGCTGTTCTATTTTACTTGGTAATAGCTCATGGTAGGTCATATCATCAATATGATTTCAATACAATTCATCTAAATTTTTTTAAAAGCAATTCGAATGTCTGAATGTGTTCAGTGCTATGCCTGTAGTGGGAGAGATGAATGTGGTGTTGCATTTTTGCTGAATTCCAGTACGACTGAGCGAGTTCGATCTCAAGGAGATGGATACTTTGACGTCTGCACGGTAATTAATTTTAATCAGTATAAAATCCCCTTTCATCATTGATTTATTCGTGATACTCTATTTAGATACTTGTGAACTCAGCTGGTATTACAACTCGTTAGTTAATGCTATCGTATGAATGTCGCAGCTCAGCGAATCAATTCTGCTGTAAAGAGGATTGGTGCAATTATCTACCTGCACCACCACTACCACCACTACCTGCACTGACCTCTCTCACATGTAAAATTGATCGTTGCTTGTCGAATAATGATATTTGTAATGGTACTTCCTATGTAGCCACTCGCAGTACTGCTACGGAATCTTGTACAGTAAGTGAAAGACATATTCAGAGAATTCATGATCTTATTGGAAAAGATGAAAATGATACAAACATTACATTGGTAAAGAAATTAGGTGTTATATTCTATTTAGAATACATAAAACATATCATCAATAGTTATTTTTGATGACTATTATATCAAAAACGTTGTATGAGATATGTCTACTGATTAGGAAAAACTCTCAACTACGCAATCATCTTGACCCATATTGTGCAGATATCATGAAGACTTAAATAAACTATGACTAATAACTTACATTGTAAAAGAATTGAATCTTTCGTTTAAAGCGACTGGAATGCTGGATTTTTCGCGAAGTTTTTTACTCAATACCTTAGTGTCTCCATTATGAACACCAGTAAAACTGACATGAGCTTTGAATAACGACTTAAAATTTTGAACAGAAAAAATTTTCAATGATAGTAGTTTTTTTCGGGAAATTTTCAGATTTTTTTGATAGTTTCTTGCTCGATGCATAATTTTTATATCACTCATTTAAATTGACAACTTTCAATTTTCTTCCTGTTCTCATTGAAGCGTCTTCTGTAAAAAACTAAGCCAAACAAATCTGAAGTTCTGTTTTACTAGTTTCGTTGTGATGTTGCGACCTTACCTATAAAAATATGAGGGAAATGCACTCTATCGAGATTGATAAGCTATAGCATATCAAATACTTTTCACATGTAAAACTATGAGACGAAAAATGAGAGGAAAGAAATTATTAGATGGATATGAATATAACACTATGATAAAGCGATGTCAAAGATCGTATATTTCATTATACCAATATCTCAAGTATGAATTACTTAGACATCAGAATATTACATAGAACAAACACATAGGATTACCATAATCATCGTCCATATCTTTCTTAAGTGATCTGAGCCGTTCAAATAATAGGAAACAAATTCAATCAGTATTTATCATTTAATTACAACACAAAAAAGATGAATCTATGTGCAGTGAATTATACAATTAAGTAGTTAGAGTGATATCTTGTATTAAGTAGATTGACGAATCGTGGAATTCAACAAAGCACATAGAATTTGAAATTTCCGGATCCTGTTTTCTTGTCTTGCACCTCTAAAACTCTTAATTAGCTGGCGAAAACTTTGAAGAATACTTAATTCGGTGATATATTTGTTATCCTAGTGTACTATGTTGGTAGTTGGTAAAATTAAATTCTAAAAAGAGGGTCTCGTAACGAAATGAACGAAGGATGAGACTAGCAGATTTAATGCCCATGTGACTTCGAGAAGAGACGACTCGCAGAATTTTTATTTCCAAAATTAATTTGAAACAAAGAGCTTATGAATCAAACATTAATTCTCGATTGGGATAAATAAATTCAAATGTAGTTGCTGGTATGTAATCAGATTTCTCAAATTCATTTTGAGCATTAAAATCAATATATTGACTTATTTAACATGTTAGTATTGTGCAACTAAGGAAGTTTCTCCTTTGATATTATGACATCCTTCAGAAATATTAAAAGTAATATTAGTTCAAAATTATGAGTCTCGAACTTGTCGAGATTTTCCAAAAAAATAGATATTGCAGATTGTATATCTACCCTAATGAATGTACTGAATCAAGGGTACCTGAAAAAGTACCCTGGTACTAGTATGTCACAGGTACTTTTGGGTACTTAAGTACCTTATAGTACTTTTAGGTACGTATAAGGTACTCTGGTGGGTACCCTGCTGCATAGCGTCTAGTAAGTGGGTACTTGAAGTTACTGATCAAATACTCGGCTGGGTACTATTGCGCAGTAAGTTTAGGTACCCTGCTGCCAAAGCTGCAGTATGTTGATAATCGAACCTAACCTTCGACTTTTTTCATTTTTGCTTCTGTCAAAGCAAATTATAATTTTTTTTCGTTTTTATTTAATTTAATTTTTTCAATTCTGAAAATTCAAGCGGGTCAAATTTCTCGATCTGATCGAGCTTGAGTTGATCAGATCTCCACCAGACCATATCAAGGTAGTCCTCTCTCGATTTATGATCGAGATCGGCATTGTTCGACTATAATAAATAGTCAAGAAATAATCTAGAAAAGATTAGTATGAAAATATATTAGTTTTTTATGTTTTGTCTAGTTGTTTATATGGAGCTGTGTGTGCGAAAGAAAACGGTGAATGAACAGTCACTATATAGAACGCGCCAAATCAAGGATACCCTGTAGAGTTTTCCAAAGTAAAGTTACAGGTGCAGGTACTCATACAAGTACCTGTTCAGTAAACATACTGATGTGGGTACCCAATGCAGTAACTAGATCAGTATAATCACTGAAAATTTTCGAAGTACCCGTATCGGGTACCTTGCTGAGGCTTTCGCAGTACATGGGTACCCTGAACTCAGTACTTCCCCTAGGGTAGTAACCATTAATATCCTTGAAATAGAAAGAAATGAATATAGTTTCGTAGGGAACATGGGAAACATTAGACAATGCAGTAAAACAATCATACAAAACCCATTGTCTTCCCGGTTACAATGCCATGGTCACAGATGGACATGTATTGTTAGAAGAATATTTTTGTTGTAACTCTCCCAAATGCAATCAGCAGCCTATAAAACCAAATTTGGCTATTGAATGTTATACATGTGACTCACGTATAACCGGTTTGACGGGATGTAGCATGTTAAATACATCAAGTTCACACGTTTATGAGTCTGGTTCGTCAGATCCTTTCGATGCGTGTGCTGTAAGCTTTTCAAAAGTACAAGACACATGACATTCTAATATATAAATTCGTATTGTTTTAAGACTGTCGTTGGTTTCAACGGAAAAGATCCATTCAGTAATGCCAGTTATCCAGCTCTCGCCATACGTACATTTATTCATCATTGTGAGAATCAGTCATTGGGTATTGTTTCTTATGGTGGTGCCACTTTTCAAGGTCGCATAAATTGTTGTTGGAAAAACTTTTGTAATATTGGAAGTGAGTTAATTAAATTCGAAGTATCTACGTTTGCACTATTGGATCTAGTTAAACTGCAAAAATATTTCCTCTAGGAATGAAACTACTCTTGCATTAGTAGTAATGATTAGTGAATTGTACTATCTCAAAATATTATTACAGCATCATCGATTGAAAATCACATAAGATCAATGTGCAAGTTGTTGTATTTAGTAAGAAAAGCTGTTAAAAGACAAGTGCATCAGTAATTCTTATTGAATGTATTCAGAAGTTTATTCGTTTATAAATGAACTTGAAGCAACTGCATGTAATATAATTCTCAAAAGTTTGTATCAAGATTAGTCTAATCGTGATCTCCCATGGAGATTACTTGAATCTATAATTCCAAAAATACTACTTTCATTGAAATAAAACATAACAGAAATTGTAGAACTTCTTTATTGGAATCAATATTAATTGTTTGGATCTGTATCTGGAAACAGCTTCTATCATTGAGACAAAAATAATTCGATTGATAGAAGTAAAATCAAGGCGCTAGTTTTTGTCGAATCCATTCACTCTTTTGAGTTTCTATCTGTAAACCAATGCACATTGAAATGCATTCACAATCGGGTATTCTAAAAGGATTTCAAAATCATGTACAAAGTCGATCTTTAATTTTGATGAAATTTTCAGAGGTTGTAAAGCACAAACAAATGTATTGATTCTGTAGTCACAATGATCGATTCGATCATAAATGAGATAGGTTTGTTTCAGTAACTCGAATCGAATTTCGGTATGATTAGGTGAGCCTCGTCATAGGAGACCTGAATATGTTCTTCGCTTTGGTTTTTCACTTTGCTTTAATGTACAAACTTATGCAAAACAATCGAAGAAAACTGTGTTAACTTAACTGCTTACATGGAAAGTGTGTTTTGTAAGGGAGTTTGAAACTCTATGGACACATCCAATTCATATCTACAATACATTTTCGTGCAAAAACAATTCAAAATGAAAGACTTTTTGCAGATTAGCTGTTAATATAATTTGTAGGATATTAAGCGATCAAAAGATTATTTATTTTATCTGAGTGAAATGACCTTTCCCTCTCTTAAGATGTAAAATAAATTACAGTACACATTTTCTTTTGTAGATTTGGATACAATTGTGGCACCGGCGATAGTAACAGGTAAAACACCGGCAAAGAAGACTGGAAAAAGTCTTCTTGTGCGTATAATTATCGGCGTTATACTAGTCCTGTGTTCTGCTTCGTTAACATACATAGGATGGATTATTTATCATCAGAGATACCCAAGAAGTAACTTGAGATATAACGACATAGCTAATACATCAGATGATGGAACATCTGTCGAATATATAAACCTCAATACTTTGCCTAGTTTTGTGAGTCAAAATACAACTTTCTCAAACTATCATGGTTTTTAAACTATTCTTTCACTTTTATCTGTTTGAATGTTTGTATTTACTACCTAAGAATTTTTCACATTGCTTCTTATTCATGATGCTTTTGAAATAAAATATTTATACAGAGCTATTTATAAGACAGGAAACATGATCACTAGAATTACTATATCGCAACTCTATCGATTATCAATTATTGGAGTCCATCTATTATGACAATCATTTTATCTCTCAGAATTAGAAGGTAGTTGATAAAAAAACTTTGATTGAATGATTTTAATCACATTGGCTTCCAAATACATATTACTCTTACTTGATGCACCCTAAAGTGTAATACTCACTGCAAGACCGGATTTCAATAAGAAGATGTAAAAAAAGAGACAAAGAAGGTATAGGTGAAAGTATGAATCTTGAGAGAAGATCCATAGACATCCACATCCAACTTTTGCAATAGCACGAACGTAAAACTGTCCTATCCAATTTTTTTTATCTAAACAAGTTCTACTGTGAGTTAATATGCACTCTACAATAATAAATTTATTGTTGGAATCGAATAAATGTATAAAAATAGTCTCGAATAAAAATTCGTTGAATCAACACTCTACTTTAAAGCAAAACAATTAGCCAGATAGAGCGATACGGCCCCGTATACACCCGTTTACTGTGACAATACGGCCGCTTACGGAGCCGTATGTGGACCGTATTGTTCAACCCTGGCAGACTAATATGACAGTTCTGATCTCGATCCATGTAAATATAACCATGTTATGATCGTTCTTATTGGATTTATTGAAGACTACTGACTTTTTTTGAAAATTAGTATTTCAAACGTAATATCAAGTATGATTCATGTTAGAAACAACCCAGGTCAATCAAAACGGCCACCGTTACAGTAAAGTAAACGGTCGTTTTTATATCGTATACCACGGTTAAACGACCGTTTTAAGCCGTATTGTGGCGTTTTAACAAGGTCAGTATTACGGACGTACACGGACACCGTATATACGCCGTAAAACCCTCGTAAAGACAGCGTAATACTATCGTATTCTATCGAACATACGGCCGTATTACTGACCTTGTTAAAACGGGATAATACGACGCCGTAATGGGCCGTGTTTTTATCGTGTACGACCGTTTAAGGATCGTTCTGTTTGACCTGGGAATGATTCGTATAACATGTATTGTTCTCATAGTGTTTACTGAAATGGAAAGAATCGAAAAAGTGCATAAAAGTAAGATGAATTCTTTGTGAATTCCTTTTCTTTTCTTCCTGTATCAAACTATGCAAGCCAGAGATTGGAAAAAATAACCCGGTCATTTGATTTCTTCTATTCTTTGATTTACATAAAGAAAAATATTTAAGACACGCAAAAAGAAGAGAAACCAGTGAGAAAATATTTTTATTTTTCTAACTTGTTGAAACATAAAACTTTAAAGTCACTGCATCGCTTCATCAAATCAAGTTGCACTATTCGTTTTTGGTATGTATTTATAATGTTGCGAAGTGGACGATACAATTTGAAGGTTGTTTTTGCTTCTCATCAATTTTCCCATTGTCGAAAAACAGAAAATCTTTCAAAAATATAACGTCAGATCTTGAATAGAATAAGCTACATTTTGATACACTTATTTTTACAAAACTGTAAGTTAGTAGAAAATTTCGAAACTGAAAAATAGTGTATTTTATATCGAATAAAACGAACGGTGACTCTTTACAATAATGTACTCTACATATTCGATACAACATGTTGAAAACAGTTCAGTCAAAGCAAGGTAAAATATAGTTAGAAATGATCGCTGGAATTACTGATACAGTTTAGAAACCTTATCCATCTAGAAGATTGTTTCGTAAAAAACACACCGAATCTCGCTTGATAGAACACACTCCACTCTACAAAATAAAGCATTTTCGATACTGTGCGTTGACTTTTCGAACACAAATACCAATGATTTTCACTTTTTTATGCATCTGCAGAATACACCATATACACTTGCAAAGATCGATTGTGCAAATCCGAATCTATGCTGGACCCAAGTCCGAGACGCACGGCAGGAACCAGCCGGATCCCGTGTTATTCCGACGCATTCCGGAAGTGGGTTTCCGAAATCTGTTCTGGCTTACGGATCCGGCTTACTTCCCAGCAATTGCGGGCACCGGAGCGTATCCACGGATACGGTTCCCGTTTCCTATACGAGATCCGTCGACGTAAAACACCGTTTCCAAGCACGGAACACATAAAGTCCAGATCCGACTGTTTCCGGACCGGGTACCGATAGCGGAAAAAGCAATTTTCCCATCCGGAGAGAACACGGCTCCGATCTGACCGTTACCGCTAAGCTCACGAAAACTCATCTGGCTGTTTCCCAAACAGCGCTAAATACTCAGAATTACTAAGCAAAGTCTCCGAATTTTGAAGCCAGCTTTTACATCTTTTTTAAACAAGCCTAAAACAACATCAGAAGATACCCTGGGAACAAAAGCAATCTAGTAAAACATTATACATTTCTCTCCAAACTCGCTTTTGTCACAAAAATGGGAATTTTCAGTCCGAAGATCTAAAAATCAGATTTTTAGACTTTGGCAAACCGAAAACGATATATGTAAGTATAGCGCACATGTTAAACACCAATGTTTTGAGACTTTCCTGAGTCTTCAATCAAGGTTAGTGGCGCTTCTAAATTCTCAAAATGACCTACCATTTATAAATTTTTATCAGAGACATTTAGAATGCATACTAATGCACTGAAAACAATAACACTTTAAGTAACACATCTAAAATTTTCAAGCGAACCCAACTAAATATGGTAAACTATCTAGGTCATGGACATTGTCCTTAAAATGAAGGATTTTGAAAACAAATCCCAAAAAAGACCTTTAAAGGTCTTTTTTTGTAAAATGATGATTTGCGTATCTAGGAATGATATAAATGAGAATTTAATATTTTATGTGCTTGTTTTTCAAGCGGAGGCCTGATTTCCGAAGCAGAAATAATCTGGTCTGAATACGCTCGATTCCAACTGTTTTCCGATGCTTCTTTATCGGATTATTGTATTTTTCAGTAGGATCCAGGCGGAACTTGCCATAGTTCCGGTAGGTTTCTGGCTGATCCGAGGTATTTCCTTGAAGTTTCCGGAATATTCAGGTTCCGGGTGCGGATAATTCCGGCCGGAATACTGCTGCCATGTTCTGGTGGTTTTTCCGGCACGAAGAAGCGGGAAAATATCCCGTTTCCTGCGGGTTCCGGCCGGATCCAGTCTCCGGAATGAACGACCTGTTGAATACTAGTCATAAGAGGTTTTCAAATCATATCATCACTGATAGTTAAACTTAGGAAAATTTCCATAAATTATGTCTTCATTCAATGATAATCAGAATGCATAGGTTCAGGGAAGATGCGATTATCCGGAAACAGAAGCATATAAAAGCGATTGTCTGATTGAGAAGAGAAAAATGTGTAGGTAGCTTGCTCAATGAAGCGTAACTAGCGATTAATAATGTCATTCTCATTCAAATACTTTGGTTTGGATGGCATCAGAAGCGAAAACATTTGGACCTAGATTTGACCTCTATAATTTGAAAACCGCGGTGATCTAAATGAAATGGTTACAATTTCAACACTTCTAGAAGACTTCTTATAGAGTATTTGAATTATTTTTTCTTGAAGTTCAGACATCTATTTTGGGGTTTTCTTTTGATTAAAAAACATTGTTTACTTGTTTCGACATAGTATTTTATTTTGCTCTGTTACATTGATAGATAAAACAATCCACGAATAATCTATTATCATCTGTTCAGAAGAATAATGGTTCAACTTTTTTTCATGAGGTTCAGTTGAAAAATGAGTAGAACAGTCACATACCAGTACCTCTCCATTTTTTTCAGACTGAATAACGTAGTTAGTAGAAGATTGAGCTAAAATACGAAACGTTAGTGACACATTTGAATGGAATGGAATTATTTGTCGTCGTTCGAAACTTCTAATTACGCTGGTCAGTTGCCAAATTTACATTTTAGGCTTTGTTGAGATCCTGTTATGTTGAGCTTTTAGAGTACACATGCAAGAATAAAATCACAAAATGAGCTTCAGCTACTCTAAAATGAAGGTTCAATCAGCAAAGGAAAGTTGATACTACTAAATATTTCAATTAGCAGTTATTTTTTCCTTTTCTTTTTGTTTGGATATATTTAATACCCTGACGATTTTATTCGTTTCGTCCTTTTTCTCTCTCAAGGTTTAGTTCTACTCTACAACGGTTGTTCATCGGATGAAGATAGCGATAAAATTGCTCAAACTTGCGCAGTCGGTCTATTTGCTGGAAACTATCGGCAGTGTGTTGAAATTTTAGCCCATCTGGTTTTGAAAATGCATAAATGAAGCGGTGATATTCCGATTAATTTTTGTGGTATGTCCTCCATGGGTAATATCAAGGGTCGTTTTTCAAAATGGCAGTGGAAATGGGATGGACTTTTCCGATACGATTCGAAGGCACCGAGCATAATTGGTTACGGTACAGAAAAGAACAGAAAATCAACAATGGAATCAGCTATATAGAATTTCATTCAAAAAGCTAAAGATGCGGGTTATATCAATCCCGACGATACCGTATTGCTAAGATGAATAACTGATTGGCATTAATCTCTATGAAGTTTTCTTCTCTAACTACATTATGTTATGACTATTCTCCAAATCAACATTTTGATTGACTTCATTCGCCTTCCACACACTGTTAATTTTTGAATAGAAAATTTCTTACACAATTGTTTCCTGTGTAAACTTCCTATGATGCCAATGAACGTGTAGGGTACAAATAGACACGCACTAATTCCAAATCGTTAGAGTTCAAGTTCGATCGAGCTCATCCGTGGTAGCAGCTAGCCATTTGTTCATGAATAAAGAATTGGAGGTTATGTACTGTAGAAATGACTAATTGAATGTCAAGTAAACAGGATTCATAGTATTTCTGTCGGTATGGAGAATTCATCGAGTTTTGAAAGTATCGTTACAGCAGGCCAATATATGATATAAAAGAGTGTTAGCGTGGAGATTTAGAACTGTATAATACTTCATAAACTAAAAAAACTTATTCGATGAACAGAAAACCGTACTTTCTGAATCAGATGCTACCAGAGTTAGTGAGACTTGGAAATTAAGCACAGCGACAGAAAATTTCGCCATTAAAGGAAAATCAAGCGTCGGATGCTTCTAATTGAATGCTTGACAACGAAATTTCGACTAATTTTTGTCATCTATAAAGGCAAAACAAATATAGACACTTCGAACAACGGAAGTACATCAAACTACGTGGCACGTACTTCAAACAATATTAAACTAATTTCATTAGTCTGAGTATTAGTAGTAAACTCTGATTATTTACCACAAGTTTATTTTATATTTCATTTCAGTTTCATTTTTACACTTCCCCAGGTCGATGATTACGGACTCCATCAACGAGCGTTTACGACCGTATACGATGGCGTACACGACCGTATTTTTTCGTAATACACAGTTCAGTATTATGATCGTATTTCTCCGTGCCGTATACGAAGGTAGACGGTCGTTTCCGATCGCAAACGATCTTTGTAATAGATCGTATTTTACCGTAAACGATCGATGCCCGACAAAGTGTAGAGCTTTCATCAAGATGATGATAAACATCAATTTTCTTGTTTCCGTAGATGACCGTATTTTACCGTACACGATCCGGAGAAATACGGTCGTAATACTGAGCCATGTATTACGCTGAAATACGACAAAATACGGTCACGGCGACCGTATTAAGACGTATATGGTCGTTAACGATCGTGAGGATTCGACCTGGGTCGAGGTCTTCACAGGTACTGATTGTATATATTTCGAAAGCACTTGTTGTGATCATTACGGATATCAACTCTTTCTTAAAACTATTTAGATAGTAAGAAAGATTTGAGGTATTCTCTGGAAGTCATAAAAATCCGTTTCGGACTTAAAAATTCATTCATATTTCTTTCAGGATATCTAGCACGAAAACTTTTGTTGAAACTGTTGAGTCATTATGGTTTTGTATGACTCATCCAATATTGAGAAAAATTCAGACTTTAGGCGATTTCGGTGTTTCGCAGTTCATGATAGGAATAGTACAGAGGCTTGAAATTTTCACTGTAAATAGACTTTATGACGATCTGTATCCACTGCAAATTTTAGAACACTACATCCTTCCTTTCAATCTGAAGAGCTCTATCGAAAAGGGCTTTTGATGACAATTGCGATACTTGGACGAGGTTTTCTCCCAAGAAAAGGGACAATTTTCAGATTTAGCTAGACAAGTTGGAAGAGCTATCCAAGGTGGCCAGTCAGATTGTAAAATCAGCTTGGTTCATCGAGAAACGGCTTGCTGGAAAGGTCATCTTTCAGAGCCTGAAGCTGAATTTGTAGCCAGTCCATACATAAGAATCTCATGATGGGATCGCATTTGAGAGCTGAAAGGTATACTATGTAAAGAGGATGTGTGGCATCGAGATGGATCGTTTCTATACCAGAAGAACGAGTACTATAACCCAGAGTCACATTCTGAGTCACATCCAGATCTGGCAATATCTACCTACTCAGAACCCACATCCTTTCTGTGTATTCAGCAGAAATCCCGCAACAAAGATCTACCTTTATAAAGCTGTATTCATAAATTTACAAACTATGCACTGTTTATTAGCACTTTAAACGAGGATTGAATAGAGTCCTGCGGGACAGTCCCGAATCCCGAAAAATCCCGTTTATCCCGTCCCGCGGGACAAACGGGACTGTCCCGATAATTTTTCGGGACGGGACAAACGGGAACGGGACTAATGAAAAAAATTCGGGACGGGACAAACGGGATTCGGGGCAAATCGAAAAAAACAATGTCCCGAATTCTAAAATCCCTATATCTAAACCTGTTAGGCACTAAGCACTTTTATTGTAAAATCGATATTTTAGGAGAAAAAAATCTAGAAGTCCTATTGATGTATAATCTACACACTCAAAAGAGCTCAAAAATGCATTCTTTTCATTTTTAGTTTTTCTGACGAAAACTTCAAATTTTCAGGAAGAGGGGAGGGCGCTGAGTTGATAGTAAATTATTAATTATAAGTATATCTAAACGTATGTGTTTTTCTGGTCTATCTGAATTGAG
>OENT01001609.1:0-38585 GCA_900239685.1 Rotaria macrura
ATGGTGTTATCAGACTCAAAAATAGGTTTCTTTCGTTGAGAAATTCGCTCAACAAGATACCCAGGCAGAAAAAAATTTGGAAAAACGCGTTTAAACATTCAATCCGGAACGCAGATTATGAGTCACTAACGCTCATTAACGAAACGCAAGAAACACGTTTATTACGCAGAATTTTCAGTTTCGGGAAGTGAAAACGGATAAAAGCTCTAATTCTGGTGGTTTAAACGCATTGGGGTTTTAAGTTGTCGAATAATTGTGCATTCAAACGGTCAGAATTAGAGTTTCAATCCATTTTCACGCTTCGAAAGTGAATATTTTTCGTAAAAACATGTTTCTTGCCTTTTGTTAATGATTGATAGTGGCTCAGAATCGGCGTTCCCGATTGAATGTTTAAACGCGTTTTTCCAAATGTTTGTCTGCTTGGGTAGGTTTCACAGGGTGTCCGATTAATATTTTGGCATACTGTATATTCTTCGTCTTTTCTAACTGTTAGTCAGACACTTGATGTATTCTATAATAAATTTCATAATATAAGACTGCACTTCGAATTCGACATAGAGTTCTTTTGAAATCTTTTTCCGATTTGAAGTATTATTAATCTGTACAAATCTACAAACAATTAATATGGTACTTTTCATTGGGTGATGTTTTGTTATCGATATCATGGAACTGTGTAAAACACAAAAAATCAGTATCTTATGTTAGCTGCATTAAAAATATGAACAGAAATTCTTGAATTCACTCATTCAAAATAGATGAAATCATGCTAATATGTTGGAAAATATTTTGATTATAGTATCAGTACACGAAATAGCCAAGATCTCATACGTCCGTTAAATTTAACTTTTACAAAAAAATGTAAAAGTTTAACATCGATAGGCAAGAGACAAACAACCATGTAAATCAAATATTCGACATGTATATAATTAACCCCCCGCATATGACAAGACCCTCCTATAGTAGAGGACCCCTCTGGAGAAAAGTTTCGTCCGACGTAATAGAAAACCCCCATTAATTAATTAATTTTTTGCTGATTAGGGATTTAAATTAGTATTTTTCCATCAAAATATGCTTGATTCTTAGGGTTTTCAGTTGTAAATGTGATAATGACACCCTTAAAACCGTGAAAATCCCGATGCGAATCCTTAAAATCGCCTTAGTTTCCTGGAAAACCTGTTTAATTAAATATTTGGAAAAAATTTGGTTCTTAGTAGAAGACTCCCTTGGAAAATTTTTACGCTGGAACAAAATAGAAGACCCGGGATCTTTTATTGTAGGGGGCATATATACAAGAGTGAATTGCAAATTTTTGGTACAATTCAGGGAATTAAATTAAAAATGAACCTAAACCACTTTGACCATTGTATTTAACTATACTCTATGCCTGTAGTATATAGCGAAATTTTTTCAAGACTTGATTATCAAGGGAGATCTGTGCTGTATTAATTTGTAATTCTTCTACTTAAAGTGCGCGTTATTCGAAAATCGCACAAATTAAATTTTTTGATATATTTTTACATGGTTTGATAGAGCTCAGCGATCTGTACAAGAATAACTGTTTCGGAAAATGTTAACTCGTTTCATTGAAAGAAAATACTCAGGATACTCAAATTTTGTCTTGCGGTTGGTATAAACGCTTCATTTATTTAATAAAATTTGCTTTGTTTTTTTATGTATTTTGATATAAAACACGAAGGGAAGTGTTCAATTGATTGAACATAAAGAAATGGATATAGATAGATGTAGCTTTTAGATTGCTCATATAGAACGGAAAATATCTGCGAAAACTTGTCCCTGTTCTTTTTGGCTAGTATAATATAAATTTCTCGTTAATGGAAGAAGATTAAGATCTGAAGTTTTTATCACTTACACAGCTATTGGTTTTATATCCACTTTAAAACTTTGATATAAAGTCGAGGGATTTATTGAAGAGTTATAAAGCGTGCAATTTTCAAATCGTCACTACAAAGTCAGTATAAAAGACTTCGTTATTTTTATCTACCAATAAATCTGACAAAAAGACTGTTCTTTTCTAATAATTTTGTGACGTGAAGAGTTTTCTTTCCTTTAGTATAATATATGCATAACTACCTTTCTCAATGGCAGAACTACAAGAACGCTTCCGTCATTCTACACAAAAACACTAAAGAGTTTGTCACATAATTAGTGCGAACGTTATATGAAGGAAAGAACAAAACATTATAATGGGTGCGGCAAAAGTTTTGCTTTAATTTTGTTTTTGATTTAACACTGGGATGCAATTTCGTGGAGATTTGATATTTTTTATTAGAAAAAGCAAAGTGTCTAGTGCAAAAATGTCTAAAGAATTTTATTGCAAATGTTTTTTCTAATCCCACAACAATCTTAGAGCAGAAGACGCCAGAAAACTATTTCATAACTTTTTTGAATTTAGAAATAATTTCCCATAATTAGACACGTTCTATTTTTATGCTTCTAATCCAGATTTTATAATGTAAGGACAGAGCACTCTTGCTTTACGACAAATATAAATTTTTTACATGTTATATAACGGTAGAAATGAAGGCTTTTATGATATCGTCTGAGTCACCTCCTTTTCATCACTGTTGGTAGTAGTCGAAAATATAAGCTCTATTTCGCAAGAGAGGCTATCAGCAGCTATATATTTTATTTGAAAAAGAGAGCTTATTGAGTACTTTCCCAAACAATATTATTTGGAATAGGACACAACTTCTCTGTGAGATATTTAGAGAAAAACCTGTTTTCACGCAGCAAAACCGAATACGAGCAATCACCCTTTTTTAATCAAACTGTCTTTTGTTCATTTTATTGTATGTGATACCAATTATTTTAATACCAAATGCGGAATAGTTTTTCCAAGCCTTGTGTTCTAAGATTAAGGTAGCTTTCGAAAAGCGTTTTCGGTCAAATTCTTTTATATATTTTTGTAGTAGACACTTTGTTCTTTCTAGCAAAAGAACAATCAAGTCTCTACGATATTCCACCACAGCGTTATATCAAAACCAAAATTAATGCAAAACTTTTGCCCCCGTCCATTATTTAAATCGATCACATATTTCGATAGACCATCGAACGCTGCGCAAAATGTTCGAGTTATACAATTTCCCTGTTGCTTCTCTATGGCCGAGAAATTCCTTTTTATTCTCACATATCAGGAAAAACGAATAATATTTTGTCATATGTATGTGTTATAACTTAGCGCTGGTAGGAGCTACGGAGCTAAAATTTTGTGTCCCTGCGGGGCGTATCAGATGCCAACATATATATATATATTGTTCGAATGGGTTCTGAGAAGAAAAATTTATTAGCAAAATACTACTGAAACATTAGCTGTATCAAAAGATTTCAATTCGTTCATATATATATATATATATATATATATATATAGAAAATAGTACATACGGATAAACCAAGAAAGATGGTTTGGCTTGTTCACCATCAGTTAATTGAGCAGGTCCAGTTTTTTCTAGTTCAGCTAATGTTTGTCGTACTGCTTTATCTTGTAAGTTTTCCAGTTGACTCTCAGAAATATGACCCGCTTTATATGCTTGTTGACCTTCTAATAATGCTGTTGTTCGCGGTAATGAACCAATAAGTTCAGTTGGAATTGTTACCTGTAAACATATCTATTAATCATTTTTTTTCCTCTAAAATACGAGGCTTACCCATGATTTAGTCGCATTAGCTATACTTGGGTTTGGTGGAAGTGCCATGAAAGAAGAGTTCTTCTTTTTTATTCGTGCTAATTAAATTGAAAAACAATAATAATCGGTCTTAGAAGAAAATTTCAGTATATGTCAGTAATGAAGCAAAAAGTCTGTATTCATTAGATCATCTTCTTCTTTCTTCTATTTTTCTCACATCAAAATGCAATAGATTTCGTAGCCTACGCTGAAATATGACGATGAGAAAAGAATTAAAGATGAGTAAGCACCATATTAGTTCTTAGAAGTTAGAGCAATCAATACAACTGTCGAGTGTTTCATTTTGAGAAAAATAAGTAATCATTATTTTGTAGTGTTCTATTTTCTTAGTATTAAACAAATGTCACTCCACGAATTTTTCGAAGTAATTCTTAAAAATTTGTTCTTTATCAAATTAAGTTATAGTTCTATGTGTGACAGACGTTCAAAATCACGATTGAAAAAGTACTATGATATTTGTCTATAAAGGCCTAAATATATTTCATCGTATTGAAATAGAAATTTTTCTTTCATTTCTTATTCTAAAGATAAAATTCCAAGAAAATGTTTTATTCGAATTTACCGTACTAGCTAAACCGTAATCATTAGGATCATTTGTGAGAAATTCATGTGAAAGTTGAGGAAATCTAATGCAAACTAATCTGGAACTGTGGTTTCGTGAGAAACTAATTAACAGGAAGAACAACACGTTATATTAATAATGACATATGTTGTCTAAAAAGCATGAACAAGAAATGGCAGACATTGAAGAAAACCATGCGGCGTTTTACGCAGTAATTTTCTAAATGAACAAGAAAGCTGAACGCTTAATGTTGGACACAAAGAGGAAAGATAAATATCTCGTAAAAAGCTGGAAATTCATGATGAAAACTGTCGTGCAATGTATCTTTGACTGTATTTACATGTGTTGATTTTAGTTAACCGACTTCTCATTAATTTATACTAAAAGCTAGAATAAACGATTGTAAATGCTTTAACGTGTGATGAGAATTTTAATATTCATGACTTCAAATATATGATGAAATCGTTTAATACCTAGAACAATATGAAAGCAATACTTACTTAGTATATATTCTTCAATCGGCATAGAACTCATGTATGATTATATTCTAATTGAATTATTGCATCATTGATACTAACTAAGTATTGTTTTATTTTTTTCTTGAAAATAAATCTTTATACGTTTTGTATTTTATATGTTCATGAAATAAATGATTGAGTGTCATGCACGAGAGTGTTATATCGTTCAGATATATTTTTCAAACATGATTTCAATTTTTCAGTACGCACATAAATATGTTACTCATAGTTCGTCGCTTATTCTAGTGACTCAAATATCTTGAAGGATGACTGTAGAAAGAAATAAACTTTGAGACACATCATAGACTAAATAAAAATGATTCACTAAGTTCACTTGCCGGAAGCTAGAGATAATAGTATTCTATCCGAAACTGTAATTTGTTTCAACAATGAAAATTATATCTGACATACACGAGTCTAATTTTTATTATCTATTCTACATACTTGTCATGTATGTTTTTCTTAATTGAACAATAGAAACAATCCAATTTATAAAAACTACTAATGCCATAAAGAAACAGATCTGTTACATGTAAATCGAAGAAAAAACTGATCTCCATGCATTTATCCTCGTGTAATAAGTTTTCATACATGTAATTCTATTGATGGAAAGAGCCTTAGGTCATAACGAGAAGGAAAAGTTTCATTACTTAATTTTAGTTGATGAAGTGCTCGTTCATAAAATTTTCATAAATTCATCATAGTTATTGTTCTCAGTCAACACTTAACTTCTACTAGGAAGCTCAAATATTTGCAAATAACAAGAAACTTATGCCATATGCATGGGATACACATTGACGTCTGCTCAAATCAAGTTCAATGAACGAAATTCCTATGTTCTTTACAATGAAATCAAACAGAGATAAATAAGTTTGATGCTTCTATGATTCTAGTGATGTCAATGAAGTTCAATTAAGATCTTGCTCGAAGGAATAATTTGAATCGATTTTAATAAATCTGTTTTCTTTTCAATGGATCATATGTTTAATCAAGAATTTTATAATGAATTCAGAAGATCACAGCTTGAACATTGATGTTTTGCAACTCAATAGAAGAGAAATCAAGAATAATTATTTTCAAATACTATCCATGATACATTTTGGAATAGAAATATGCTATGCAAGATCAAAAGTCTTTTCTTTCGTATTCGGATTATCAATATTTTTCATGTAAGATGATACAAGTACATGTCGAGCAAAAAGTCTCGTTTTATATGAAATTGAAACAAATTTCAACTTGTATTTGATTAACTGGCATCGTATAATCTATATTTACAGCATAAATCTACTCCGTAGCACAATTAGTACGTAAGATTTCAATTGCAATATGGTAAGTTTAAATGAATAACTAGATAAATTGAATTAAACGAACAGGCATTCTTATTGTTCAAAGTGAGACTTCTTTAATCATACAGTTTAAATGAAAAAAATGACCAGTTCACTCATGACTCCATTGATGATTTACGCGGATTCCTATGCATGTATATATATATATATATATAAGTACATAAATTACTTTACGAAATCATATTTCTCCGCATGGATCTGCCTATGTTCTTTTCTTTGTCATCTACTTTGTGTGAACACCATGTTTTTGTATACGATTGACTTTAGCATCAAGTCAAATATTCTCGTTTGATAACTTCATCATAACACTTCAGAACAGTCAATAACTTGAGTAATATAATACATGAATGACATTCTCAAATCATTTAAAACTCATTCTATGTAAATTTTTGGTTTATGCTAGTACTAAATCTTTTTTTTCTATTAATGTTAATTGCGACTTAAGAATGATGAGTACTTACGTGAACGTCGTCAGCGACTCAATGATCGCGTGTCTGTAAAAAAAATGCGATTGGTTGAAACGCTAGCATCGTAATATATCAAAACGTAAAGATATATATACGAACGAGTAGCTACGTTGAACAAAATGTAGCCATTATGTATCTGAAGATTGCTGGCTTCTCTTCATTCCTTGAATATTGACGCTCAAGAATATTCATATTTAGTCTTGACACATATTTCGCATAGTAAAATTAGAGAAAATGTAAAATTTAGATCCTTGGTTGATAGAAAGAAGGATTCTGGGTGGCAGTCCTTCGTCCAATGATGCAAAATATCTGCATAATTGATAGAAAACAGTGAGATTCGGCTTCAAGAAATGAATCATTTTTCTATCTATCAACAGATCTTAGATTGCTAATGAATAGGCATTATTTGATTGGCTTCTAAATAATTCATCGAATAAATCTCAAAGAGAACCAGATTATTCTTATAAATTATGGGAATGATTCAAATAAATAACATACAAACTTGCTTGACATGCAAAATGAATACTTATATATCAAGAGGATATTCTCTGGAGAAATCAATTATGCTGTAGAATTATCTAATTGAAATTATGATCTTTAAAGGAGAATAGTTTTGGAATTATAAATCACATTGTCATCTATAAAGAACATTTCAAGAAGAAGTGCATGGAAAATCATCATCAACTGATCATTCACTGAGAAAAAGAGAAAAGAGATTGGAAGCATTTACTCAAATATTTATATAGTGACCAAAGAATTCTTTAATTTTATTTCTTTAATTTTTTCAAGAACAACTATAAATAAAACCAATTAATGCCGATGAATGGAACTGAAATATTAACTTTTTAGATTATGATGCTGCAGCATCATCTAAACACCAATCGTGTGTATCATTGGTGTGATGCAACAATAACCAGTATATAAAAAGATGTAAATCTTTTTTAAAAAGAAATCCTTGAGTAGTCAACATCGAGAAGTCAATTGAAAGAATTATATCAAACTCTGCTGTACAACAATTTGGCAAAAGAATTAAATGAAGGAACGAAAAACAGTATAATTTATAATTGAATGGGTTTCGATGGTCAATCTCTGACACAACGATAGTTTCAAAACGTTGAGAAGTGAAGACGTGAACTAGAATCTTCTGTTTTTAGTACAGTAGCTTCATGTTTCTTGTATATTCTGGTTAAAACCATTAAAACAGAATATATTCTTTAGCCCACTTTCATTCTTTTAATACAACATTATAAAATGCTATTGTAGTAATCTTCATCAAGAGCGGATCCCGGGATTGTTGGATCCTCTGGATTGTCCTCGTATCCGCTAGATTGTATGGATTGTCACCGTATCTCGGATTCGAGAATATCATGCAAGTAGAAAGGATCGGCAAATAAAATGGCTTATTCATGAATCCGTCTTTTGGCAGGGATGATCCCAGCCAAAAGTAGGGTCCTGCACGGGAATAAAACATTGTTTCTGTTTCGGGTGAAAGAACTTTGCACCCTTCCATCATTTTCAATGCTAAAAGGTTTTTTGATAATATGTTTTGTACAAAAATGTTTGCTCTTTTCAAGTCATATACTGAGAACTTTCGAATAGCTCTTCACTGCCAGATCGTTGGGTTAACAAAAAGTTCTGGAACAAAGTTTCGGGAAAATTATTTTCCCGAATGTGTTGCCGACTAAATGGCATGGCAGTGAAGAATTTTTCTTAACTTCTAAGTATATGAACTGAAAGAGCAAACATTTTTGTACAGAACTTATTATCAAAAAACCTTTTATCATTGAAAACGACGGAAAGATGCAAAGTTCTTTCACCGGGAACAGAAACAATGTTTTGTTCCCATGCAGGACCCTGCTGGGATCAAAATGGATGATACAAAAATAACAGAGTGCAACAGTTAGAAGTTCAGTTGTGCCGTTCTATAAGCCAATCTTCATGTAATATTTCTGAATTCGTCTTCGATCAAAGTTTTTACCGTTTTCTGATGTTGAAATAGGTAGTAGAAATAAAAATTTTAAAACTGTTGACGTAAATTGTTTACAAGCATTCTTTTTAGTTCCCAGGGTACTTAATTATTTGCCGAGAAAGCTATCCTCAAAATAACACATTTTCTTGGTCTTTTATTATATTGATATATTCCAGCGAAAATACATCCGTTTTCCTTGAAATAGTCCGTGTTTTCATACCTTAACTCGATATAATAACCGTACAAAATGGATTGCTGTCCAAATCTCGAAAGAAAAAATCTCGAACAAAAATATCTCGAAAGACAAAATTTCGAAAAAATAATATATCGAAAAAATAATATCTCGAAAGTTGAAATTTCGGAAAGATAATATCCCGAAAGATGTTCTCTCATTCAGCCATCATTTTGTTCAGTTTAAAATTGATATTGTATGAATGGTCTGCTTTCTTTTATTTTCAGTTCGTCTGTTCTTGCGGACTGTGTTCAGAAACGATACTTCTTGTTTTCTTTTCTCTTTTGTGTACACCATCCATATCGCACAAACTATTTATATTCATTCATCTCTTGGCGAATTTTTCATAAACAACATCTTCGTATACGTCTGTTATTGCCTTGTTTCGTTTTCTTCACACCTACAGCGGAACCATGTCATCAAGCGATTCAGAAAACACACCTGCAATCCCATTTGTTATTTGTAATAAGAGGTGAAATGGACTTTGTGGAATGTTTCAGATGTTGATATGCGAACGAATAACATGATAGAAGATGAGTTTTTTTTCGTTTTCCCACGCTTATTTTATTCATTTGGTTGGAATCATCGGTTTAATAGTTTGGTGGCTAAATACCATCCAAACATCTGGTATCTATTTGATTGTCTTAAAAAAGAAGCCAAACAAAAAAGTTCTTGATCTTCAACAACGAGTACATTCAGTCCAATCGGATTTCAATAAGAATATCATAAATCTTAATGATCTACTTGAAGGACTTTCTCTATTGATTGGGACGAACTAATATTCTCATGTTATTTTTCATTCGTGTTTCCCATTTTATTGATTTACTCTCATCAACTTTTATTATAAAATTTTAATTTTAGTCACCTTCTATTTTATAATTATGATCATATGTATCATAAACTGACAGCAATGCGACATTTTTTCTTTCGATATTTTAATTTTTCGAAAATTTTGCTTTCGATGATTTATTCTTTCGAGATTTTTGATTTCTTAACAGGAAGTTTTCGAGGTATGGATTTTTCGAATTAAAAGTTTTCGAGATTTCGCTTTTTCGAGATTATTTCATTCGAGATTTTATCTTCGAGAATTTTTTTTTCGAGATTTGGACACAATACCTACAAAATTATTTCATCAATAATAAGAGATGCACGGCACTATGATTATTTTTGCAGTACTGTATGAATAAAGAGACTTCATGAAGAAATCGTATTAGAACGCTCATGTTTTGATGGAAGTAGAATTTCATAGAGCACTTTCTATGTCAAAAACGTAATGCTCTAAGTACTTGAAATCATTCGATAGACCTTTGGCAACATTGTGATTTTGACTGAAAAAACTATATTGTCAAGGACCGATTTCACAAAATACTTTATCAATAGATGTTCCATTGGTGTGATTTTGATGTACATGAAGAATACTGTAAGGTTCTACAAGAGTTAACAAAGGATTTCCTAGAATATGTCTCAGTGACCTATCGTAAGCAACTGCGATGGGTGGCCCATTTTCGTTGAAAATATACTCGACTTTACTTGAAAATTAATAGAAAAATTACATCAAGTGAAATAAAACGTACTCAGTAGGAATCAGTATCCAATCTTCTATATATTCTCGTAAAGTGCCTTCTAGAAAGAAAAGCATTTCAAGAAAATCTCGGCACAAAGATACGAGAATTGGAAAAACATTGTTCTCAATAAGAACCACACGACGTAAACGACATTCTCATAATGAATTTTTTATCATTTTCAAAAGATTTTATGGAACTGGGTAAATACTCAGGTAATGATTTGAATTAGATGAAATTTATCTCGCATGATGAAATTTTTCTATGAATTTTTGAATGAAACGGAGCATAATTCGTTATAGAAAATCAGCTATTGTTGAGGATCCTTGAATAAGGTTCGAAGGATCAGTCTAAAAGGTACCAGGCAAATTTTAACATTGCTTTATAATGTTCAGTTCATATTTTAAAGTCAGCTCTCATAATTGGAGGGAAAATATGTTCCACGAGACAACTCGTCTAATAGAAATATTTACTTAAAATCTAGAATCGATTTCTACGACTTTTTTGCTTTATCGTCTGAGTCTCTTATATTCGTGCATGTAGGAACCGGCTTATAGGACGTCATAATTATTCAAATCACATATATTGTATAGATTTGAAGACGAATCAAACTTCGAATCTAGGATATTATAATCTTGACAAACCCTCATAAATACAAAAATTAATTCATCGACGTCCTTACAATCTGAGTTTAATCAATTCAGGTGGACCTTTTAATCTTTTTCTGTATTAAAGGATTTCATTTTCATATGTTTAAACAGTAGAATGTAATAAATTCTACTCTCTAGCTCATCTTTTTATCATGAACTATTTGTTTCTTGCGATTTTTAATAGCTTTCAAGTATTAAGAACCATTAGACTTTTCCTTACTATACTGGTGTATTTTAGTGGGTTTCTTTACATCTTTGCAAATTTGTCCGACATCAATTACTATAGGATCTATATATAAGTCACCAGACTCTTCGGTATACGCATCAGCTCATTTTCAATCGAAGTTTAATAAAATATTTCTGTTCAACATGCACTTAAACTGATGATTCTTTATAACCAAGTCTATTATTCATAGAATCAATTGCTGTTTAGTAGAATGCTAAAAATATAAGTGCTTATCAAATCTATCGAAATCCACAAAAAAACTCCTGTTGTTATCATCATTTATACTTCTGAAAAATAGATATAAAATTTTCATATGACAACAAGAAGAAAACAGTTAGCGATGAACATATCTGTTTTGAAGCAGAAAGGTGAAGAATGAGGTAATAATAAATTTTACTAGTCAGCGTTTCTATAAAGTACTTCCTGAAAACATCCCAATGAAAAAAACTCAGACTATTTTTTATAAAACAAGAAACAAATCCGATGGGATAAGAAAATTTCCCCGTCATATTCAATGAAATAGAAAGAAACTGAGTCATTTAATCCCATTACGAACTCCTATTAAAAATTTGTTCACCAGACATCGGCTGATCAAGCATCTAGGACATCAGAATCTTTCAAAGCCATGTCTTCTATCAAAATCCTAATTCTTTTGCACAGTTTCCTAGGTCATAGAAACTGTTTAGATCGTCAAGATTTCTGCTAAAGAATGTATTCAACAAGATGTTTTTATGAATAGAATATCAGCCGTGTAATGTGATCGAGTTACGAGATATACGTATACCTAAAGTCTAAAATTGGCCATTCCATTGTTTAACTGGCAGTAATAATCAATTTATTCATATTTTTTTCACATGACCTTATTTTTATACGATAAGTAGATCAATTTGAAGTGTATGTACGTTAAAAATTTCGAGTCAAATGAATACATTGTTGTTGAGAAATGCATGTAGACATACATAATAACAAAAAGAGTAGTTTTTCGCAATTAGGTTCTCGAAATATATATAGACACTTTAACAATCAACAATTTTTTCAAAAACATTACACTGTCATCCTTAAAATTAGTTTCCTATACATATGAAAGAGAGCAAAGTCAAACAATTTCGATTGAAAACAAGTTCAGTCTTTACATATGCGGGATAACTTATATACCTATGGGTTCGGTACAATATTTTGCACAGATCGAATGAACGTGAAGCAAGTAGATTTAGCTGGCACTGTACGCATGGAATTGTCATTTCTCTTACATTAATTCCATTTCAATCGAAAAAAAAGATAAGCTCGTAGCAGAAATAAATGATAAAAAGATATAGAAAACTTTTTGAAATCGAATGAAATTTTTCACCAGTATCGACTCATCGTGCTCGTACTAGAACCATCCTATATATTTTGAATTCTTCGATAGGAAAAACTCGTATCATCGGTATCCGCAATGTATCGTGCGTATTGTATGGATCGGGTGGACCTCCACTGTATCCTCTGGATTGTGTGGATTGTCACGGTATCCCGGATAGACGGAACCCACTTTCCCCCCTTGACAGAATAAGTTTGTTGCAAGAAATTAGCACACAGAAGGCAGGAATCAATGTTGTTGATGATTCTTTTAAGCAAGCATAGAAAGTGCAACTTACGAATGATTACTCACCCATGAAAACGTCGACTTTCCGAAACAATGGACGGAAGCCAGTCATTATTAACTCCCTCTTAAAATAGCCACCATTTCGATGGCTACAATGGTTTTTTATTTCTATTGCTATAGTGTGAGCTAATATTTAATAATAATCGGATCCATATCTCAATTTTAGCGATCTAGCCATTCTTCAAATGTATTAAAAAGAAAAAGATGACTGATATCATCATTTGCAATTTTCCTCACAAATTTGTTTCATTTTTCCCAACGTCTTCATTCGATACGTCCGTATTTATCATACCTGCTAAAGCAGTCCTACTTTTAGCTTGTGATTGAGTATTAGTCGGTCAATCAAGTAGCAATCATGAATAGTAAAAAACACTCGTTCCTCTTCGACGAGCGGTACCATAAAGACAGGTGAAGCATATGTGGCGAAGAATTTCTCGAAATTCTAATCAAGAGAAACAGTCGGATAGCTCAATACAACACAAAGTATCGGCGTGGGTACGGATAAAGAGAATAATTACGTCACCCATCAAATTCCGGCCGCAAACAACACCCATACCAGCATCGAACCAGACAAACAACAACTTGAGTTCAAACTTCATTTTATCGACACATCCTTTTCTTTTTCATACTTCTAGAACAACACAAAACGAGCAGCGTTGCCCGCTTCGTCTTAATAACCAAACACAATCATCACACCATAAACAAAGCATGGAACGACGCTGTGTGAAGACTACTCAATCTAAAAACCCTTTCGTTTTCTCTTTTCCATAGAACAGCAAACATCAATCAAAATTGGACGCTCCATTTAACAATGAAAAAAAAACCCTTGCACATTTAGTTTTACATCGTCAACGAACCAAAGAACAACGTGAATTATAATTTATTTCACTCCATAGATTAGTCTCATTTTCTCGTTTTTAGATCAAACAACAACACTCAACATTATAAGTTTCATCCTAATATTGGAATCGATAATATTTTCTATATGAAATCTAATTTCTTCCTTTTGCTTATTGACTGACGAAAGTCTTTTTTGCTTTGCAAGAACGGAACGAAAGAATCTCTTTCATATCAACATCGAAATATTCATAGAGCGGCTCGTTTCCACTATATTTATTATTGCTGTCAAGTTAGTTCCGACAAGGACGTTCATTCTAGATGAATCTTATGAAAAGCATCATAGAAGAATGAAATAGTTCACCAATGTAGCATATTTTCTTAATATATTCACGTGAACAGCACGTATAACTAACAGCGAAGTTATTTTGTATTGATGAAGTAAATCACACTGTTGAAAGTAGATACGAATATCAAAGTAGACATTTATGATGAAAAAAACAGAAGCAAATTTTGTATTTGAGAGCGAAGTCAAGTTAATAAAAAAAGATTCGTCGATGCAACCATTTCTACTTTGCAATACGGTATGAACTCGTAAGTTCGTTGGAGTTCTATGCAATATGTAAATGGAAAACTTTGTCCCTCACTTTAATTATTTCCGAGGATTGTCGAGTTCCAGGGAAGCAATCCGTATTATTTGTTGCTACAACTGGAACAGAAGTCGATTGTCTGATTTTTGCTTACTGGAAATTCATTTGTTAGTTGTATCTTTAAAATGAGATCTCTTCGAATGCAACATCATGAATCATTGAATTACCAACACAACAGATGAATAATTCTATTTTCTTTTGTAATGTAATTTAAAATTACAGTATTTAGAATAATTACAAAAGTATGCGAGTCGTTGAAATTATACTAAAAGCTGCGAAATATTCTATTTTGAGAAGTGAACATTTTATCGTTCTACAGACAGGTCTCAGTAATAAACAAATACAATGAAAAGACTTATATACGTTCGATTGGTATCAGTGACGTTGCTCCGCACTGAAAAATACAAGATTTTGATTTTCAACATGTACTATTGATCTTCGTAGAAAATAAAGTTTAAATTTAAAAGAAGATTTAACATTAGGACCATATTCAGGTCAAAAGAAGGCACGTTTACATGTATGACTGTATTCGAAAGTACGATGTTCTTTGTCTCCATTAAAACAGTAGCTCAGATACCTCTCAAGTATGTTGAAAATAAAATGATGATTCAAAACTTTGTCGGAAGTATATAAGTGATGTATCCTTTTATACATTGTCATGGAGTATGCATATTTTCATTATCACGAAAAGCAATCCAAATAAGTTGATTAATAAAATATATTTGTTTGAGGTATCTGAAGTAAGCTTTTGTTGAAAAGGAATGTTGTCATACCCCCTTTGAACTATTCATCAATCATCAGAATGTTTAACAACTCACATAATTTTGATATTGAAAGTCATATTATTCTAAACAGACTTCGCTCTCAAATACAAAATTTGCTTCTGTTTTTTTCATCATAAATGTCTACTTTGATATTCGTATCTACTTTCAACAGTGTGATTTACTTCATCAATACAAAATAACTTCGCTGTTAGTTATACGTGCTGTTCACGTGAATATATTAAGAAAATATGCTACATTGGTGAACTATTTCATTCTTCTATGATGCTTTTCATAAGATTCATCTAGAATGAACGTCCTTGTCGGAACTAACTTGACAGCAATAATAAATATAGTGGAAACGAGCCGCTCTATGAATATTTCGATGTTGATATGAAAGAGATTCTTTCGTTCCGTTCTTGCAAAGCAGAAAAGCTTCACACCAGGGTTCTAAATAAACTTTTAAAGTTGAACTCCTAAAAAATATTTAATATTGATATTCTATATAGTTCGTTCAATCGGGATACTTTTTATGAAATAGAATTTAAGATCGTTTAACATAGGAATGCACCAATTCCAAGCCTAACATATTTCAATTTCAATTCTCAGCTGGGAATTAGTTGGCAATTGTTATTCGTCGGATTTGGTTTTTGTAAGACCGCTGATTTTATACACTTTTCGAAATGTATGAGTCAGTTACAAAATTTTTTCAGACCTATTCCAACTAATTCTAAGCATTGGAATTGGTGCATCACTAGTTTAATATGTGATGGTATTCAATCGCTAGTTACTAGTTAGACTAACAACAAACATAATGATTTCTTCTTAATTATAGATAGCATTGCATGAATGTCATCACGTTCTAGGCATCCGTTTCGGAGACTGCAAGCATTTCATATTAGCTGACTTCAAAATTGTATGCTATCATCACTATTACACTTACTGAAAGTACGTGAAACTAATTTTAAAATTAAAATTATTTACCAACTGATGACAAGTACCTTGAACGATGAATTAAATGACTGAAAAGTCAGAAGAATATTCTTATGTGCACCCTTTAGTAAGTTTCAGTTTAGTAGACACAATGAACTATTTTATGGGAATAGAATATCCTATTTCCATGGTAAATACAACTCGTCGCCAAAATGCAAAATTAAAGTTATTCTGAAAAATAGCGGCGTTTAATTCTAGAATTCATTGTCTCGATTAATGGATACTTCGGATATAATTAGATAAATATACGAGTAATAGATTATTTGAATTTTTCATACAAATTTGATTTACATCAGAACAATCATGGAGAAAGAAAATGTTTTCAATCATATTTTGTTGAATATTGTGTTTAAGTGTTTTCATTTACATATAAAAATAGGCTACCAGCTACTATTTTCATGAAACAAAAACTGCATCAATAAACGTAGGAAGCACAAATTTTACACAGAGACAATCGAATAATTAGGAACTACATATTCATCCTATTTTTCCAATGAGCATTCGTAAATGCTAAAGTTAGTGAATAACACGAATATGGTTAGAAAATTACAAGAACATATGCCAGATCTGGCTGTCTTGCTCTGTTATTTTCTTTAAAAAATGTTTGAAAATCCCAAAACGTGTACTATTGTAACCTAGATTTCAAAATACGTTTCTCAGAAATCTTGAGGAATCAATTTTAATGAATAATTATTAAAAATACATTTGACATAGTAGATTGATTATTGTTGATTCAATTGCTTTCTGAATTATTGAGTGATATTATAATAAAATCGAAATTAATTTTAAATATAAATACATCATATGTTCATCAAATCGAATGTAAAAACATCTTATGCTATTTTCTTATTTTCAAAGTAAGTACCACATTTAGAAAAAAATCTAACAGAAGAACTTGCTTTTATTTTTGTCACAGTTAAAACTAATTACATAGTCTTTGAAATGTTTAAAAGACTACCAACGTTAGTAATATATGTATAACATGAAAGTTTGTTCATCAGCAGCATGGACAATTTAATTAATGGCGAATTGCAAATATTTACAGAATAAATTCTGATCAATCGAAGTAAAGCTCACAACAACTACAGAGTGAAAATAAAAATAAAGACAAACATTTTGATTGCATCCCAGAACAAAATTTTTACGAACCGTAGATTCGCTTAATTCCAAATTTACCCACGACACCCAAATCATATATAATGAGATTTACAAACTTACTCAAGAATAAAGTTTAATTGATGATATGCGAAAGTTTTCAACATAAGAGAACAACCTTGTGATCATCGATGAGAAATAGTCTATTTTGATAATCATGCATTTTTTTGTTGTCATTGTAGTAACTTCGTTATTTTTCTTTTTCACCAAGACTTCTCCGGTGATGATGACTGCAGTAACTACCTTGAAAATGAATGATAATTGTTTTATTGTTGCATATCCTATATTGTGTTTGAATTTTATTAATAATATCAGGCGAACATTTATTTACTTTTCAGATAAAAGAAAAAATATTTCTTTCAACATATGATCCAGTTTCCTTTCATAGGTAAGCAGGAAAAAAAGAACATTGCATCAGGGTTATTGTTCAGAGCTACTGAAGACAAGCAAAAGTAATGATTAAAAACATAGTTAACCATTTTAACGATCAGGCATGTCAATGTAAAGTGCATATTTATGAATAGTGTACAAGAATAATTGAAGTTGGAAAGATGACTTAACCCTGTTAGAGAAAGTGCCGTGTATTACAGCACACTATAGAGGCAACATATATTATTTCTGTACTAGTTTATTCATATAAATAGAAGTTCTCAAGCACATGTAAGACATATTTGACTTTAATTTCAAAGAATCAGTTGGCTTGATTTGATAAAGAAATAGTAAGAAGAGAGCATAAATTTTGCTCGTAATGATCTCAACTATTTTGATCCGTCTAATTACGGATGAAAAGATAGATAATTTCGAACAGGATATATTTATATATATATATTCTTTTCAAGTTAGGAAAAAAAAGCGACTAATATCTGACTGATTCTACTGTTCCGTATGTTATAAAGTTGTGAGATAATACTCTTTACATGAAGAACTACGTACAATCATTTCCAGTACAAAAATAGAAAAATAAGTAACTATGTTCTTCCCAGCATTTCTTTGCTGTGGCAATGTTTTGTTGATAAATAATGATTAGTAAATTGATTATCTTATATCTATATCTCACATTAGATTCTTTTCTATTGTCGTGAATCCAAGATGCATTATACCAATCCTTGTATGATTGAAAACAATTAACTGATTTTATTAGGGAGTAAAAAGAATAGTAAACAATTTTTATCGAAAACCACAGTGAAATAGAACGTCCTTGAGGTTCTAGAATAGAACATGGCAAATAAGTCTACTATTGTAATTACTATTGTTCCTGATGGAAATAGATTGTAGATCGCAGCACGCTAATAGAGAACAAAAAATATATGCATGCAGTCCACTTCCTGTTGAAACAAGTGCATTTAGTATTTTCTGTAAATTAGTCAGCACTTTAACTTTTATACTTTCAGAATCCACTTTCATGATGAAATTTTATTTAAAAAACCTTCATTGTTGACAATAGAGATGCGATTGGTTTAATGAACTTTTTGCAATGGAAACAAAATAGAACCTCAACAAACCAATATTTTTCAATATATATATATATATATATATATATAAGTTAATTATTTCTGCGATCTCGACGGATTAGTGTCGAACGGGAAAAATTCATCTTTAGGAAAATAATGCATTCATCAAAAGCGCTTCAAACAACGCTATGCAACAGTCATGCAGTACAAATTTAATATTTGTTTTGATTTTCTGTTCTTTTGCTGAAGCTCTTTAAGAGCACGATCTTTTTTTCTCCAAATGTGAACATGACACCTCTTTTTTTGTACGAAAGTGCGTTGCTCAGACAACTAAAACGAAAATTTCTTTTTTATTTTGTCAGCCATCAATATTTTTAGTGTTATGTGTAGTTTATTTCTTCTTTTAATATTTACTTTCATTCTATGTACTGAACAATGCATGGTAACGTACTTTTTTTTGCACGAAATTTAGATTCTCAAGTATCGAAAGAAGTAGAAGTGTTTTCTTTCTCGTAGATTCTATTTTTTTTTCTTTTCAATTTCTTCATACTTTTCTTTTGTATAAAAAAGCGAAGCAATAAGTTTTAGAAAGAAGTGGACTTAATCAAAATGGTTAAAGAAAAAAAACGCACGCATATAAATTTCTCTAATTACTAAACGCGGAATAATAGAAGAAATCTATAATGAACGGCTAGAAAACTGACAACTATTTGTGCTACTATTAAGAAAACAAATGACCTACTTATTTTTATCTTTTCTTTCTCTTTCGCACTCCCTGAACCTCGAATTCTTGCAGCAAAAGAGATGAGAGCTTTTCTACTCTTTTTCTATGATAAAAAATATATTTATCGAGAAATAGGCGAATCAGAAATGTATTATTATTATTATTATTATTAAGCATTTTCTGTTTTTTTTACATTAACTTATTTGGATAGTGGAGAATTAGAAATATACATTTTTTTCTAAATAGAAAACACTTAAATATCTAAGTATAAATGAAGATGAGAACAAAGTTATTGAATGAAGAAACCAAAACATTGTAGTCGTCATAGATACTATAGGTAATGTAATGGGAAAAAGTAGCAGAATAAGATATTTATAGTATATATATATATATATATATTCTGCACTAATAATTTTAAAGAGCTTCGAACAATCAATTTACTGACTGTTTCTTGTTCCCCATTTTATTCTCTGATTGTTGTTTGTATCTATGTAAAATAATTCTTTCTAGACCATTGTATTATTACAAGGGATTCCAAACAAAATCCTAATTCTAATAAATACTCAAAATTTCTATTTCATCCACTTCAAATTTCACCCGATCAAAAGCACAGCAAGTTTTGTGCATCTATTTACATTTTAATTTTATAATTATGCAAAGGTAAGATGGAAAAAGTATTTTAAAGACTTCATGCATAGTTTTAGTAAATGCATTTACTGAGATATTCATCTGATGAACTAATTTTCAAAATCAGACAATACTCATGCAATCGATCTGAATACAGACAACGTCTTGAATGAATTTTAGTTGATCTATATATCCATGGCTTATGATTTTGACATGATGTTCGCCTAGCACTCAGTATCATTCGAAAGCAAAAATAATATACAGATATCGAAATCAAGTTATCGAATAGTATTATTTCACTTTATTCAATGAGACTAATCATATGTCGTCTTTTTCCATGATTTTCTTTTGTTCTTTACAAATTCAAAACTCGTAACCAAAATAATACCTTTTCTATAGTGCTTAAAAGTCAGCTGAAATAAAAATTACCATTCTTGCCATTCGTACGAAGAGCAATATTCAATTCATGCCGTGTTGTTTTTTGCGCTATTGAGAGAAGAAAACAATTCTTACTCAGTCTTTTCTTAAGAACAATTCAAATGTCGAACGAAGCAATGAAACACATGCACTTACCCCTAGTACCAACGTCATCATCTACAACATCCTCACCATCATCCACTCATTCCGGAAATCATGCCATGGTACCAGATCTTCTTTGGATAAGTAAACAGCAACAACAACACCCTTCGACACATGCACATCCATTGAGAAATACTATACGTGTCACTCCTAATGGTATACGGCATAAATTTGATGGTAAACAATGGCGACCATTATGTGAATCACCCGATGGCTACGAATGTCGGAATTTAGTATTTCGTTCATCCTTATGCCAAAAACATTTTTATAAACTACATAATTTTAAACGGCCATATGTGAAGGATGGATCGCTACCAACACCATTATCTGGTATGGTACCATTGTCAATAAAACAGCCATTGCAAAATGTACACGAACAACATCGTCATCATCATCACTATGTGAATAAACATCATGATATGGAAAATGACCATGAAATCCTCTATAAAGATGATGATTCAATTCAAGTTCTTGAAGCTAATGAAGTAAGATTTGAAAGAATTCTGTAAACACAAAATACGACATTGTGAATCGATATTTTCATTACTCTAGTGTACAACAACCAAACCGAATACTATGAATTCGAATATGAGATGTCAACCAGAATTTTCCTTTTTTTCAATCGATTGTGATCCACAGTCTGACCTAGATGCACATGATTTGAATCCTATCAAATGTGAACCAGTAAGAGTAATTCATATTTGAAAAAGAACATATACTAACAAATTATTCTTTTATATCTTGTAGTTAGCGAAAACTAAACGAGTAGATTCGACAAATAATAATTCGAATCTATCAAATGAATTGGAAAATTCATCTTCAAATGTATCATTGCCAAAAGTAACCGAATCAGCACGTCTCGGTTTGCCACCATTGACACGTACAGAAGAAAAATCTTTAGCTCACGAACTTATAATGCAACTGCCGGCCGATGCTTCTTTTGCGATGGGTGAACAAATGGCACGGCGTCGAGCTTGTGAAATAGTTATGGATAATTATTCTCATCAATTATCACCAATGAGTATATCACCGGAATGGTTTTATGATTTTCTTTTAAGAAATCCACGTACACCAATGCATTTTCAAACCTGGTTTTCATCTACGAAAGCAACGTTGCCCTTATCCGATCAATTAATTGATATTAAAATATGGGAACTAGGACTTGTGACCAGATCCATTATACCATCGTCGTCAGTTTCAACCAGTTCATCTTCGCCTTGATCAAAATTGTCTTTTTTTCCTATTTATAATTTATTGTGATTGTGTTCTTTTTAAGCACGAATGAAAACTAAGCACTTGTATGTATGTAAAATATAGATATATGTCAGTTGAAATAGTAAAACGAGTTCTTTTATCATTTAATCAAATCGATTCAGACTACTAACTATGATTGCTGATGTTTGTATTCAATCCTTCATCATAATGCGAATAATCAGGAAACTATCGTATGAGCAACGAGTGTACTTGGAAGCAAGACAAAACACAGACAGATACCCAAGCTGACAAACATTCGAAAAAACGCATTTAAACATTTAATCGGAAACCCCGATCGTGAGTCACAAGCGCTCATTAACAAAACGCAAGAAACACGTTTTTTACGCAGAATTTTCACTTTCCGAGCGTGCAAATGGATTGAAACTATAGTTCTAAGCGTCTAAATGCATTGGTTTTTAAATACTCGAATAGTTGTGCGTTTAGACGCTTAGAACTATAGTTTCAATCCATTTTCATGCTCGGAAAGTGAAAATTCTGCGTAAAAAACGTGTTCCTTGTGTTTTGTTCAAGAGTGTTAGTGACTCACGATCGGGGTTTCCGATTGAATGTTTAAATGCGTTTTCTCGAATGTTCGTCTGCTGGGGTAATATGATCAGTGAACAAAATTCTATATGTTTTAGATTTTTCAAACTGTAGTAATAATTATAATGATGAAAAATATCCGTATGTCTTGAAACGACTGACACATTTCAAAATCAATAGAATCATGAAAAGAATCGCTCGAGCTATTTCATTATGAAACTTAGAATGTGGGCTAATCGTGAATATAAATAAATTTTAATTTTATTCAGAATGATGATTGATGATTCGAATTGAACTTTGTATATTTTGCTTGAATAAATTGACATTTCAGGCATAGCTAATATCCTCATTGTATTAAGTTACTATCGTTTCATTTTCAAAGATAAGAAACTAAATAACAAGGTATAGAAATTATCAAGATTCTATAGAGATAGGCTGCCATTGTAAGTGTTCAGAATGAGATAACTGTGTATGACTACTCATGCCGTAATAACAAGACTTGTCAACTGAAGATAGGTCTATTGCATTCTTGTCTTGTACAGAATTTCAATAAGTTACTTCGAAATAGAATTTGTATACGTTTTTGACAGTTAGAAAGAAGTAACATATTATATATTAAAACTTCACATCAGGCTAAGATAGCCTAAATTCAGTAAACATAGGAAAGGTTACTGAGTGAAAGTGAAATATTATTTTTGTATACTCTTTGCATTGCTGCATGGCTAATTCCGTCATTATTTCTTTTCATGTCGTATCTTTTTTTGTCAAAGATCAAAACTCTTATTAATAATGCATGAAAAAAGAATATTTTATGAAAAAAATCATTGTTTTTCGAATCCAGTTACGATTAGCTTTTGAGTTGTATATATTAGTAATATTGTTTAAGAAAATAGATTTCTATCGCAATTAAAATTATATCTCTTGGGGATCGGAAAAACTATTAATATGCAATAGGATAAATAATTCAAGTGATCTTCTATTCCTTTGAAAAACAACGAGCCATGTCAAACTTTGTATCGCTTACTTGAACACAACAACAAATGAATGATATGTGTACTGCCTAGCTGTTGATGAATGGGCCAAGAAAAAATATATTATGTTAACAGATTTTTTTGCCATGATTTTTGTTCGATGAAAAATCGAGAAAGCGTAGCAAATCAAACTAACAAATTAAAGAATTTGAACCAAACACTTCTTTGTTAATGATCTATTATTATCGTCAAGATAATTCATTAAAAGAAAAAAAAACTTATGATTGTACTGAGTTTACTCATTACGATAAAAACTTTACATTGTTCGATTTGATTAAATAATCATTTGATATTTAACGTATAGTATTTTCTTTTAGATTTACTTGAAAATTGCATTCCGATCATGAATGATTTTGATACTATGTACAGGTATATTCCATTTTCGCCGACGACGGTTTTTGCTGATTCCAACGTTACCAAAGGAATTTTTCTTTCTTTCTAATGGAAACAAAGAAAAACCCTTTCAGTGAAGTTGGAATCGGCGAAAATAGATTAAACCCTTTGTTCATGCTTTACGGTTCTTTTGTGTTTGCTTTTTATATTTTGATTAAAATAACTGAAAAAGATCTGACATGACATCACTGACATATATCAATATCATTAACTTATATAATCAATTATTCCATCTTGACAACTATACGATGATTCATTGCTATATATATATATATATAGATATGTATAAATGTCTAACTCATACTTAAGAGGGAGATTTTGAGCCAACCATGAAACAGAGGTACTGGTCAAATTTTAAATCTTGAATTTATTTTATGCACTCGGAAGGGCATAGTCTGAAACCAAAAACTTCAAATTTTCAGCTCATTTGGAAATCATACAGCTAAGCTAGAGTGCATTAACTACTATGCACCGTACATTCATCATCACGTAACTAACCATACATTATTGAATAAATATCTTTTGAGTTTATGCTCAAATTACTGAGGGAAATCTTTCATATTGTAAACCAAAAGATAGAGCACTAAATGATGAACAAAATGAACAATTTGAATTATCGTGTATAATTTGTTTATCAAGGTGTCGTACACGAACAAAATAAGAAAATGTCTTATCGTATGGTAATAAAATGACCTATTTCCGTTAATATATTAGCGACCATTTCTGAAAACCAAATGGGACCAAACTGCAAGTTTCATACGAAATGTAGCTTTTTATTCTCAACAAACTGGTTAAAAAACTATTGAAAACAATTGTACCTTAGAGTCACAACAAAGCTCACAAATCTCTTTTCTATGACAATTTTTGATGATTTTTCATAAACAAACAAGAGCCTTGGATGATTTTCACTGACAAGAAACGATTCCAAGTCAAAATGATTGTGGCATTTAGAATCATCGGTAAAAACTGCATCGAATGTGGTAAATTCTAGGGAAATGATTTTTCAATGAAAAATTGGTCTGTGGGGGACAGCATTGCAAGACTTTAATAAGATAACTGTGGGAAACCACAGATGATTTTCAGTTTTGGGCGCTGATTCTAAATGCTACAATCATTTTGACATGGAATCGTGTCTTGCCAGGGAAAATCACCAAAAGCTCTTGTTTTTTTTTGAAAAATCATCAAAAATTGTCATAGAAAAGAGATTTTTGAGCTTTGTTGCGACTCGAAGGTATACTTTTTTTCAATAGTTTTTTAATAATTTGTTGAGAATGTAAAGTTACATATCGTATGAAACTTGCAGCTTGGTCCCATTTAGTTTTCAAAAAGTGGCAACAGATATACAGCAAATTATTGGTTATTACTTACTGAGAAATTGTGTCATTCTTCACTCACGTTCAACTATGTAACCGGATCCTGTTAATCAGCTTTTCAAGCTTTATCTTTTGCTATACTGCGCGTAATTGTCTGTGATTTTTTGAAGTATAATCCTAGTAGACATTTATGGTGCAATTTATGATTTTTTTATCTACACTTGTCGATAGTGCCTAAAGTCGATTCACGCTAACTTTACTACAGAACGTCGAAATGAGCTGAAAACTTGGGAGTCTTTGATTTCAAGCTATGCCCGTTCAAAATGCACATAAAAGATTCAAAATTTAAATTTTGACCAGTGTCTCATACACAGCGTTGATCCTTGGTCCTCTCATGAACCCGCTCTTAAAAGCGTTCGTTTTCATATTATAATACTCAGAATTAGTTGAAACATCGTTTATGATTGTTTCTATGAACATTCAGGATAAGATTATGTTCATTCGTTGTAAAGTCACTTTATGATGCACTTTATTGTCTGCTATATCTTTCCTTTACACACCATGTTTTTTACATACATAATGTGTTAATCACGCTTGTTAGTTGAGTATACTTTTGTAGCCTAAAAATGGAAATCTCTTCTTTCGACTTGACAGAAAAATTTTTCATTATTTTGCCTCATTGAATTCACAGGAAGATTAATTTTTCTTTTTCTAGACAACTCACAATTACTCGTGGCATACCAAAGATTAGATATTCATCATTAGAATTTATATTGCAACTAAATATTAAAAAGGAAATCGTTGTTCTAATCTGAAATATGCATTAGTTTATTCAAACTATCAATTCGATGTTTCTTCATCAATTAACAGATAACCTTGCAGTGTCTCATGATACTTTCGATTTTCTATACATCGTATCAAATCTTATAATTTGTCCGAACATTTTATTTGGCAAGGTCTACGCGCAATGAAAAATCTTTTAGATAATGATTTCTTTGATTCTTTGAATACATGATAGATTATTGTCAACTGAATAAAATTATTTAGTAGAGATAGTCCTAAAAAATATAGCGCTAAAAGCTGGTGAAAATGAATTCAATATCCGTCAATAATTCATTAAAAAAACTTACAAAGTTCTACTTGAATAAAATCTACCAATATCTATTTTTAATAGAAGTGTGTGAAACTCTATGCTACTAGTAGGATTAAATAGCTGCCAAAAGGTTTATTATTCAAAACTTATTAAATATCAATATTCACGTTGATGCATCAAATTGAGAAATTCTAAACCACCTGTTAACCTGACATATGGATATATTCATTCATCAAGTAATATAAAATTGAAAAGCTAACAGATCAGTACAAATGAATTATTTATTATATCAAGTACTAGTAAGTAGAATGACGTAGATTCTATTCATATTCTTCATGGATGATGTCAACATCAGAGAAATCATGAAAAACAGAACTGAATTATTGATGACTTGTGTCAAAGTGGTTTCATGTCAATGTAAATGTATATAGTGAAGTAACGTTATATTACTACGTTACATTCATAATTAAGTGTAATTTTAGCACTTACTGTAAATTTAAACTTTCAAATCGAATATATTTTATAGATTATACGGTACACTGTGGAAGTGAGCTGTGTATTCCTGTATGTCGCATACACCACTTAGATGATTGAATGTTTTCTGACTCGTAAATCGTGGGACACTTTAGCAAAAATAATTAACATTACAATAGTGTTTACAAGCATGCTAATATTACATTGTTTTTATCAAAGGCTTACCTAAAATTGTTTTCTTTTATTCTTGTTTTCACGAATAACATTCTTATCAACTCCTATTGTAACTAGAACTATTTCTCATTTCAATAATTAATATGCCCCTATTGAACTCGATAGTTCTACTGAATTATTTCCGATTCGATTCTTTGTCATTTGATGAATAGAAGTTTTTTCAAACTACAAATGCACATAAAAAGTTTATGAAATATTAATAGTGCTCTGAATCTTGTGTCATTGAGTAAAAACATCGACAATAAAAATTATTATATACCGTGTGTGAATCTTCTTAATGACAAGTACAACAATTAGTATTTAAAGAAATTTATGAAATCATCTTGAAAAAGATAATTCTAACAATATACTATAGTTCTTAATGTAGATCACTAATTCGTAAGAATATGAATATATGAAAAATTTTCATGAAGTATCAGTAAGTCGCCGAATAACAAAAGGAATTTCTAAGAATAAATGTATGTGAACTTCTCATTAGATCTTTTACAGCTTCACACATGCTGAAATTAAAAATTATGTTACCACTACTCATACATTTTCTGTCACATTCATGTTCTTCTAATGAATTGTGAACGTCTAAGTACGAGTATGGAAATTTTTTCAAAGATAGCATCATTTTCACTTTTGTAAATTAAACAATAATGAAGGAACACTTAATGATTCCCGTTTCTCCGAAGAAGGCTGACCGATGTTCAACAGATTAGGAATCGGTATTTCTTACGTATTGAACATCAATGTAACTTTTAGTTCTTATGATGACAACGATGGCGACACGAACATGATGAACTGTAAACAATAGAATGATTTGTATTCTTATCAGTTTCTAAAAACATCATCTAATAAGACTATTCAAGGTACATCGTTTGAAAACCGAATATTAGATACGGCTTGGAAAACATTTGATCAAAGCATTGTTTCATTTTTCACGGACACGTTTTGATTCAAACTTGTCGCTCGCCGAGAAAGCATTCAAATCGATCGAACAGAACGTTATTCGGATGCTTATCTTCTTGCACCTCCACGTCAAACAAATAACATTGTTTGGATGATCAGTCATATTCTATAGATTTTTCAGAGAATGATAGTCAATCTGTTTATATTTTTTTATCGATCCTCGGATTAGCAGATGAGTGAATAATGTATCGAAAGAGAAAATGATGACAAGGATAGAAAGATATTCTAGTCAATTTATCGTGATAAAAGATTGTTTTTCATATCTTTGACAATAGGTATCGATATGAAAGTTTTCAAATAGATGAGAACTAAACATGCTTGTGACGCTTGATAGGCTCATGCAGTTGAATTATATAGCGATGAAGAATCTCGCAAATTTAGAATGTATATTAGTTTTTTCCCACATAGTCTAATGTCTGTTATATAGTATCACTAAAATGTATGTCCACATATACATACGAATACATTTTCACACTTGGCTACTTTTAACACTTCGCATCCACGTATAGATTTTCACTATGAAATAACTGCAATAGTTAACTAAAATCCTGTCAAAATCAATAGTATAATTTAGAGAACATGCAAAAAAGTGTCTGCTTTTTAGGATCTACCTGATAAATAACTTATTTTCCTTGTAGCTGATTAGGTGAATCCATGAATAACGTCATATCATTTATGAAAAGTCATACCTGGACAATAGTAGTTGAAATCGACATGTTACACTCAGACCATCAAAGCAAGCTTCAACCACGAAAATCAAGGTCCTCTAGTGAACTGCATTGTGAGTTTTTGCTGTTCTTGTTAGTAATCGAAAGAGAAAGTCTCACGTCCGTGCGTGATACTAGCGTCGAAAGATGGATTGAATTTAGCAACATTAGTATGTTGATATATAAGATGCATACATTCTTAGCCAATGCCAATGAGTAACCTATTGTTTTGTTCACTCAAACAAGAAATCCTTGAAAAATCAATTAAAAAAAGGAACATATTACAGCTTGTTATCAATCGTCTGGCTTCGACAGCATGCTGCAATTCGAAATCTTGGATACTTAAGTATGTTCTGCTTTTAGATTACTCATTTCATTTTTGTTGAAAAAGACATACGATGCAATTTATATTGACGATTATATGTAGCATGATTCTATTTTAGACAGAGAAATATTAGACATTTGATATTTGACTCTGTTGCCCTTCCTGTACGAAAAGATTTATGCTATTTCTATATTTGTAATGGAATGACTAGCTTGATAGTCGGGTACAAAAGAGTCTTTTCTAGTAAGAAATGTGCCTTTCTAGGATGCAAAATTTGTCCACCAATATTCTCTATCACAGTTCAATAGATCTGATTTATTGTAAATTTATTTTAAAAATCGTACGATGTGACTAATCGACGAGAGAATATTCTGGAAACAACGCATCGACTGTCGATGACTCATTTTTGGAAAAAAATTATCTTTAATCTTGTGAGAATCTTACCAAATGGTGTATTTTTTAAAACTATCATGATATTCACCGTTAAACTATCATTCATTTTAACTAAACTACGATGAGAAATAATATGTTTGCTTTTCTTTTGATCGTTACTGCAATCTGCGCGACTGTTCCAATTATTAATGCAGCTTCAGGTTGATTTATATAAAATTTTATTAACATGGGTGATAATTTCTCCAATTAATTTTTAAAATAGATTGTAGTCTATGCAAGCTGGGCGATGGCTTCATTGAAGAAAACGATTACAGATGTTTTCAGATGAGTAACGGAAAAGTTGCTTGCACTTGTCCCGATCAGCGTTACAAAATCGATGAGCCTTGCCGTGCGATTTTTATTTATTTATTAAACTCACTATTTTATAATTGATATCTTTAGGTATTTGTGAACGTGATAAAATATGTGGCGATGATCCAAGAAGTCAATGCTCAGAGCGATCTATCAATTCATTAGGTCCTCTAAGTACTGGCAAAAAGTATTTCGCTTGCTTTTGCGCTGACAACAGCTATTATATTGGTGCACCTTGTCCATCGAGTAAGACTATCAGCATAAATTACACTTTACGACTAGTTCGATATTTTTCTAGTTCCTACAACAAAGCCAGTCATTATCACAACCCTGACAACTAGTAGAATACCGTTAGCTACCACAACAACGACAGCCAACGTAGCAGGATAATAATATTCATCTGGAAGAAACACTAGATGTGTCAAACAAAATGAAAGCTAACTCTTGTGCATGATATTTTAATATTGACACTAAAAATAAAGAACTGTCCATTGAAATTTTATTCTTTTTTTATCATTCCTTTCACCTTTATTTTAAACAGAAGAATGATTAAATCACTTTAAAGAAATGTGAATTTTGTGTTTGTCGGTCTCTAAACACTTTAAATTGTCGCATCAAACTTGTAGGTACCCTTATTTAGAAAGAAAAAAAAATATTTATATGCAGTAAATCTTATTGTGCATTTGTGTATGCTAGCATTTAATTCATGTGAAAGAGAACAATATTAAAGTAACAAAAAGGGACATGGCAACATCACGAATAAGTAACACGATAGGTTTATCCCCGAGTATACACGATCGTCGTCAAGTACAAGCTCGAATACGTGCACTTCAGCATCGAACTAGTAAGTAGTACAATTAATTAACAGTAGAAAAAGTTTTCATTAAAACCAAAATATATTTTTCATTCAGAATTTATTTTTTTCAAAAATAAAAATATTGTATTCAAATATTTAAACCTTTTTGTGAAATTCGGGACGCCAAAATATGATCGAATGATTCATATGTTTATCATATATCAATCATTAAACATACATTTTTGAATTCTTATTCATGTAACGTAAAGTAGTTAGTCAACTAATTACAAAACGTCAAATTTTCATTTCGGTCTCACAAACTATAACCATAATGTTTACATACAACACGGATTGAAAAAAGAATTTCTTGCTTTTAACGATTAGATAATTTCACAGTATTCAAGTGAAATGTAAACAAATGAAATTATATTTTATATTATTAGTTTGTGTGCTTTTTCATTTCGTATTGAATTTCTTCTTCTTTTAAAAAGCTTTTTTCTTTTTTTCAAATTTCAAGTGTCTTGAGATCCGAAAATAGTAACACATCTGTTAAAATATTATTAAGCAAGTATTGCTTCATCAAAAAAAATCGCAAAGAAATAAATTCATATTACCTGTGGCAATCACTGCAATTCATCTACATTGTTGTCTCGAGCAAAATATCCACACTTAATCATGTATATGATATTATTTATTTCGTATACTCTGTATCATTAAAGAAAACGAGTTTTTCGGGTTCATGGGATGTAATCTAGAGAATATATTCCTTTGATTGTTTTGGATTACAACAGGTCTATAGATTTTATACTATATTGTATAAATGAGAAAACAGAATAAATATTGATTCTCTAGATTTAATGGATTCTTTTTTTTCTACTAGAATTCGAATGTATCACTAGTTAGCTTTGAATTCCAATTGAGATTACACTAACGATTGCAACTATTTATGAAGCTCAATTGAATACTTTTCTATTCTCTAATATTAGATGCTATTCATGAAGAATTGTTTCGTTCATCATCTGTTGCTACTACGGCCGCATTTAGTATTGAACGGGCTTACACGGTAATATCGAATGAATATCGTGAACAACGTGATCAACTTTTACGACGTCTTCATCATGTTCAAAAAGATATAAAAGAGTAAATATTCCATTTTCATTGATAACGACATGCAAAAATAGAAATTCTATTTAAAATTCATTCTATAGATCAACACATGAACTTGATCGCATACGTAAAAGTTTAAAAACTGTTCAGTCATTCCATTTACCTCAATAGTAGGCATCTATTATCGTAATGACTTGTTGTTTCTTTTAATTTTTACATGTTTCACCTTAACATAAAGTCGTTCACCAAGAAATTCACGTGATTCGGAAACATATGAAATGAACGCTACGATTAATGATATTGAACGTGTACTCAACAGTATAACCAAACAACTAAAACAAGTAAATTTTCATAGGATATTTCGAAAGTTCGTCAAGATAACAACGCTCGAATAGTTCATGAACAACTCAATCGATCACATTACGTGAACTGTCTTTAAATGTCACTTGTCTGTTTCATTAAATTTTCTATAGCTTAGTTCAGATCGAATACGGATATTAGAGTTCAAACAGTAAGATTGCCGAAGTGCTTTGAATTTTCTAAAATTGTGGAACACTTGACCGTGATTGAATTTCATTTTTAAATAATTGATGGTTTCTCGCAGATGATTGACTACTCCGTGTTCGATTTTACAACTCTTTTCTTCTTCTCAATAATTCCCACAACGAATATCATCCTTACTCACACACTCTTTATAACTTGAGAGCACGCTTATGGCAGATATGTTACTATAGTTTTAAGTAGATATTATCAAAATAATTCCATGATTTTAATATAGACATTTACTAATCACTTTCTTCAATGATGACAATCGAGAAAATCGTTTTAAATAATGTTACTACTTGAAATTTATCGATAGAAAGTACTGTGATCGTTCGAATTATAGTTATTTACAATAAAATTCGTAATTGTGTCGAAGTTAAGTATGTTTTCAATTAAATAAAATATTCTCACATTTAAATAATGAAATGCATTGAGTTTTTCAATAGTATTTTATTGAACATGACGTATTGTTAAAGCAATTTTTCTTTCAGACGAGATCATAACAGATTTGCCTTGAAAGTTTTTGAATGCTTTTGCATGAGATAAACAATGACGTCTATGAAATCTTTATTCAACGTTCCCTTTTTTTTAAACAGTCGACATAAAAACTTTATCGAATTAAGATTATTTTTCAATATAGATTACTAAGTTTTGTTTCTTTATGTGAGATTAGTTCAAATGTGAATGATAGAAAGTTTATGCCCATAAAACTAACCCGAATGATTCAACAGCTGTTAGTAGCCTTTATCATGACGAACCATTGAAATATCCTATATACGAGAAAGTTCTATATGTATTCATAAAATAGTTTCAATTCATACCTTCTACTGGCCATGCTACTGGAAGAACACTTGGTACAATACGTGCTAAAAATATTAATCGTGGAGAAACAGGATCATCAATAGTTAGATCTCATAGTGATCGATATAATTTAACAAGCAATATATCTGTTCAGAAACTTTATACAGTTGATGTAGATATAGCTGCACAATGGGTTATATCATCGGTAGATAAACGAATATTTTTATGTGACATTGAAGGTGAAATACGTATCTTCTCATATTCTCGTCATTTTCGACGGCAGCCATTTTTAACTGAACGTTTTCACTTGTCTAATATACGTTTAGTATCATCATTCACGGTTACACAAGATTATTTAATTGCATTTGAAAATGATACACAAATGTTCACATTACATACACATCATGGATCGCTACTTATACGTTTATCTTTTCCGTATGAACCTACCATGATAGTTCGTTGTGATTTCCAGAAAAAAAATCAAATACTAACATGTAGCCATACAAAACGAAAATGTTATCAATTAAATCTCAATCATAGAAGTAAAGAAGTTACTCGTTTGGCGGAGTTCAATTTTACAAAACCAGTATCAAATGTTTTAATTGATCCTATAGGAGTATCATGCGATGAACAAAATCGTATTGCTATACATGATGTTAATACAACAACAACAGATCGTCTATTGATTTTCATGAGTAATCAATTTTCAATCATATCCCTTGATTTTGTAAAATATTTCGATAGACTTTTGTCATCACGTATCAAACGTGTTTTACTAGTACCCAAACAACCGCATTTGATTGTAATTCTTTATGTTCCAGAATTACCGGCGACAACTTTACATGAAATTGTTATTGTCGATATTAGTTTGCAACCTGCACAAATTCTCCATTGTTTATCAGAAACCAATATTATAGAAAGCATAGATGTGACATCGAACGGTGAATTAGTTTATACGATCAAAACACCAATAAGTAAACGCAAATCACCAAAAATGCACATTTACAGCTTCATCGCATAATTATAAAACTCATCATTGAATCATATGTAGAAATCGAACATTAATACTAGGGAATAAATTGATTTCTGTTTCATTTATGTTTGAAGTTTGCCGAAAATTTTTCTTCACACTTTTTTTATCGATGAATTCTGAAATACTTCCATGAAATCATTTAAAAATAGTGATTACGATCTACGCATGTTTCCGGTCAGTGAATTTTCAGCACGAGGATGGATGAGCGTAAAAATCTGTAAATCAGGTTTATTGAACAAAACAAACATAGAAAAATAGTCAATCAATATACCAACAACAAGAGTTTGCCACTATAACATTGAGCGTTTCTTGAGTATTAAGTGCACGAGAAGTGATTTGGTCGTTGAATTCCCGAAGTTCGTGTGCAGCACCCAAGGGGGAAACGGCAGACTTTTGTACTTGAAGTAACTTTGGCTACTTTAAAGTGCTTTAAGTTACTTTAAGCCACTTTACGCTACTTTGAACTACTTTTGTACTTTGATGTACTTTTTGGCTTGAAGTACGCCGTTTCCCATTTGGTAGCATCACTGAATGCACGTACGGAAAATCCGTAATTTGACAATAGCATTGTAATGATACACGTGTGAAATCGTGAATACCGGTGATGTGATCAATATTTAATACATCGCCAGTAAGTTTTCTCGGTTGTTGACCAGTTCATGATGTATTAATAGCCATCGAGATCCAACAGTGGTTTTCGTTTCGTTCTTCCAGTTATTTAAATAGTGGTGATATTTTTAGAATGGATAATGTTTCAGAGCAATAGTGTTGTTGTGTGAATTTATACGGGTGAGGAAAAATTATTTTTTCGCCATATCAGTGCCTATTCATTGGATCATCATAACACTGATTATTACTTTGTGTGATCTATAATATACACCTTTACTCTAAGAAACACGATCAACATTCATTCAATGTCATCTAACTACGCTCATCTTTCCTCGAGCTGATTGTTCCTGTGCTGAAAGATCAGCGTGTTGATCATTTCTTGTGCTGAAAATTCCGTTTTCCGCATGTTTTGCAATAATTAGTAATATCTAGCGGCGGGGAAATTTGTTCCTGTATTAATAGATAGAGTTGAAGACACGAACGTACTAATCTGGTGAAATTGCAAAAAATAAAATAAAAAACATTGTAAACAAATATGCCAATAGAAACAATAGTAGCGCAATCTTGTCTCCTACCTAGGTCGTTCGTTCCGAAGTCCGGATCCCACCGGAAATGGGACACTTTCCGACTTCTTCCTGTCGGATTCCGTGTATTTCCGGCCGCAAAAACCACCGGAAGATGGAAGAAGTATTGCGGCCGGAATTATCCGTATCCGGAACCTGGATATTCAGGCGACTTCCGAAAACCGGAAATTTCATGGCAATAACTCGGATCATCCAGGAACCTACCCGAAATATGGCAACTTCCACCCGGATCCAACCGGAAAAATGATACTCCAATAAAGAAGCAGCGGAAAACAGTCAGAAACAACCATCTTCCGACCAGATTTTTAAAGATTATTTATGCTTGAAAAATCAGGTCCCCACTAGAAAAAAATCACATGAAATATAAAATTCTCATTTATATCAATCCTAGGTACTAAAATCAGTATTTTGCGAAAAAAGACCTTTAAAGGTCTTTTTGGGGATATTTTTCCTAAATTCTTCATTTTAAGGGCTGTGTTGATCAAATGGATACATTATCAAAATTTTATGGATTCGCGAGAAAATTTTAGATTTGTTAGTATTGTTGTTATTGTTTACAGTGCATCAGTGTGCATTTCAAGTCTATTTCATAAAAATTTATACGTCGGAGGCCATTTTGGGACCTCTGAAGCGTCAATCACCTTGATTGAAGACTCGGCAAAGTCTCAAAACGCTGGTGTTTAACGTGTGTGTTGTCCTTATACATAGTGTTTTCGTTTTGCAAAGTCTAAAAATCCAACTTTTAGGTCTTCCGACCTAAAATTCCCAATTTTGCGGCAACAACATTTTCGGAGAAAAATTTACTGTTTGATTGAAGTTTATTTGTTCCAGTGAATCATTTGATGTTGCCAGAGGCTTTTTGAAAAAGAAGCCAAAAACTGCCTTCCAAATACGGAAAGCTGTGCTTAGAAAGTCGAAGTATTTAGCGCTGTTTGGGAAATGGCCAGATGAATTTTCGTGAGCTTAGCGGAAATGGTCGGGTCTGGGCCACGTCGTGTCTCGATGGGAAAATTGTTTTATCCGTTACCGATAATCGTCCTGGAAACGGTCGGATCTTGACCGTATGCGGTCCTGGCTTGGAAACGGTCTTTTCCTTGCGATGGAACCCGTGTAGGAACCGAGAAACGTATTCGTGGATACGTTCCGGTGCTCAGTATCGGTGGGAAGTAAGCCAGAAGCGATTTCGGAAACCCGCTTCCGGAAATCGTGGGAATAACGCTGGATCCGGCCGTTTCCACCGTATGTCTTTGACCTGGGTAGTACACTCTAAAAAATTAAGTACTTTCCTGATCCCCTTGGAAAGGTTCGGTAGATTTAAAATAGCATCCAAATGACCCGAAATGCTTAAAAAACGATTGCTCAGTCTACGAAACCTCTAAAGGTTCTTCCGCTGTGACCGCGGGCCGAACCCTCTTCTACGAAACTTTTTTTAAGTTTGGTAGAGCAAAAAACGTTTCGAAAGAAAATGCGAAACCTTTCGAGTTTCTTCTTAACCCTCAGTGGTTTCGCAGTTTTTTTCTACGAAACTCTAATGGTTTCGCATTTTCTTTCGAAACCTTTTTTTGCTCTACGAAACCTATCATAAGTTTCGTAGAAGAGGGTTCGGCCCGCGGTCACAACGGAAGAACCTTTAGAGGTTTCGTACAACTAAACAATCATTTTTTAAGCATTTCGGGTCATTTGGATGCTATTTTAAATCTACCGAACCTTTTTAGGGGGTTCAAGAAAGTACTTATTTTTTTTAGAGTGTAATGATGCTCGCAGATATTTTTCGTAGTTGCCATTAGTGTTTTCTTTTCTCTCTAAACTCTCTGCCAAGATTCTTAAGTCTAGAATCCTGCTGATTCAATCACTGTATTGTAGAAAACAAAGATCGAATATGAACGTTAATTCAATTAAGAAAATAGTAAATTTAGGAAACTGATCTAGAAGCAATGGCACATTGTTGTACTTTCTTACAGAAATTAATTTCCCAGAGAGAAAAGGCAAGACTCCAGTACTCCAGCATGCTCACTGTACTCCCAGACTGTACGATAACTATGCTTCAACAAGTTTTACATATTTCAAGCCTACTACTACTACCGACATGCATTACGTTATATTAGTAGGAGTACAGCCAGCACAAGTCCATCTCACAATAAAGCCAAAATAATTCATCGTACTCCATTATTAGAAGTCAATGAAATAAAACGGAGTATTTTAGCTTTATTGAGAGATGGACTTGTACTGACTGTACTCCTACTAATATAACGTAATGCATGTGGGTAGTAGGCTGGAAATATGTAAAACTTATTGAAGCATAGTTATCGTACAGTCTTGGAGTGCAGGGAGTACGCTGGAGTACTGGAGTCTCGCATTTCCCCCCTTGGTAATTTCTCATGAGGAGCAAGTAAAGGGAATCGGCCACTTCTCTGCAATCTAGAATAAGCGATAGAACAAAAATATATTCATGTAGACAAGACACAATACTGCATAGAAAAAATCTCAATTGTTTGAAAGGCGATTATTCTGTTGAATTTTTTCAGTGCTGCGAAGAAGCGTTCTATTATCTTTTTAACAATTGGTTTTTCGCGAGTATCTTTGATTTATTTACTATCTATTCAAAGAGTTAAATGATTAAAAAGAAATACAATAAAAACGCTATTTAACTAAAGAAATATGTGCGAAAATCAATCCTTCACTCTCTGTATCAGTGAAAATTCGCGTCGGCTCTTGTCCATTTTGAGTTGCCTTTTCTTTTTTTTATTCTTCTGTACTTTTCTGGTCACAGAGTCTAAATTTGTAAGTCTTGATTCTAGTGGTAAATGCCCTCTTCAAGTGAACCGTCTCTTAATATATCTGGACAACAGAAAAAAGTTTATATGGCCGATGAAAATCAGGCTCCGATTACAATGTCAAATAATACTACAGGTACAATGAACCACGAAGCAGCGAAAGAACAACAAATTGCTTATGGTACGGCTCCAGTAATGTATCAAACGCACTGTCTGTCTGAACCTTATGTTGATATTGAACCTGTACCAAATATAGTCGCATTGTTAATCAATATTCATCAAATAATATGGCAACGCCACATCAGCTTGATCAGAAACAAGCACCGTCAACTGTTAACGTTTCACCTGCTTTATCTGCAACAAGCCATATATTCTAAAACGAATCCTCCACAAGCGAAGTTACATTCCAACATAGAGGCACAACAAACGTTAGCTACTTCATATCATTCATCTATCAATACTTATGTTTTATTTTCGTCATCAGTGACTACCCAGGTCGTTCGTTCCGGAGCCCAGATCCCGCCGGAACCGGCCGGAAAAACCACCGGAACATGGAAGCAGTATTCCGGCCGGAAATATCCGTACCCGGAACCTGGATTTTCCGACAACTTCCCGCAA
>OENT01001610.1:0-38576 GCA_900239685.1 Rotaria macrura
TGTTTGCGCGCTATTTACTTTTTAAATTATTTATTCTGAATTTCAATGCTGCTATGAATAGTTCTATTATATTTCACTGAAGAAGCGCGAGTAGAATTCATAGAAATACGTCAACTATATTAGTTTGCAACCTACTATTGTATGCGGAAAGCTGTTTACTAACAATCATATTGATCTTGTTCAACGTTATAACATGATCGGCTTTAAAAACCAAAACTCTAGAAAACATGTCATCTTTTTATATCGATCTTGGAAATCTATAATGGAGGCCATATACTGACTGCTCATGCTTGTAATCGTGTGATGCACTGATTGCTCGTGTCTAATATGACTGGATACTATATTCGTTTTCATAAAGTGATGGGTATGCCTGTTTTTCCAATAACTCTCGAACGAAAAGAGATAGGAACCTGTGGCTTGCATAATCGATAGCCAAGAGTCTACTGTATATTGTTATGTGAGAAATTCTCGGAAAAAAATAGTCAGAACTTTATTTTCCTGGCGACCTCAGAAAACTTTCTGAAAATTCCAAGTTGTTCTTATAGAGAACTAGCAATCGTTCTACATGTCTACACAGACAAGTGTGTAATCTAAAAGACCCAATACAAGAAATTTCTCAATTTGACATGCTTAGGCCGGGTGCGGGTGTCACTGTTCCTATTTATTCTACACCCAGATCCACACCCTCGTAGTACAAGAAAAGAATCCTTTTGTTTTTCGGGACACTTCGAATCAGATGCACTTGTCGATGGTTGGTTTTTCGGACTGGTAGGAAACTGTGCTGAATCTGATACTTTTCGATAAAGGGATGCGATTCGACCGCATGCTGTTAAATCCGATCGGATGTACAGGCGAGATTGAATGTCCGGGATTGGGGCCGATGAATAAGAATCTGTTATCTGTGTTTTAAAATTTCATATTGAAAGTGTTGTCTTTTTCAAAGTCTAATATGGTACTTCCCATCAAAAAATGAAGCACATCATTTGACGAGACAGGTTTCAGATTTCGATTCCTCGGTCCCAATTATTTTTGATTAAGCATAATGAAACTGTTTTTTTCCGAAGCTTTATTCCTTTTACATAGCAAGACTAAATTTATAAATTTTTAAAGTAAATTACCTTTCATGATGAATGCCAAAAACGAATCCGGTTCTAAACTGCCAGTCTGGTACATCTGCACACTAGATTAATCTATGGCAGCAAGTGTCACACTCTATTACTCTATTACTCTATAATTTATTTTTAAAATACAGGGACTAAATTCAATACGCATCTATTTTAAATAGTTGAATATCTTATTTGTCGGCACTTCAAGATCGATCATTTTCAGAGAACACATTATTATTTTGTGAAGAGAATATAATTTCGGCTTTATATTATATTTTGAGAGGCAAAAACATAGATCAACACTACTCTAGTGAAACAGGGTGATTCATATGTTCGTTTTTCATCTAATTCTCATACTTGTATTTTAAAGTAGAAAAGTGTATGTCTTTCACTGTAATTCATAAATATTTACTCACTGTCAGGCATAAAAACTACTTCGACTTCAGTAGTATTTGGACAAGCAACAGAAGTATATTGATACTATTGAGTATGTAATTCATGCAATAACATATAACATAATAAGTGTTTATTTTACAAAACATTTCTTCTCGGTATGTGCTGAATACTCGAATTATGTTTGCGTCACATGTCTGCATCATATTCCTGAATAGTTGTTCCTTGATAAAGCATATCAACTGCTTTTCATATTTGAAATTCTATCGTTGGCTTGGATTAATATATTCAAGATAATAACTTAGTACAGTTCTCATTATAAGCTCCCCCCCCCCTGAAATATCAATTCTGGTTAGATTTTCGAACTTTTCGATTCCTAGTGCATCTGCTAGAACAGGATGCCAGCTATCGAATGCACTATAACGTATTCATTTTATGAATTTTTTTCAGAGCACCCTACTGATCGAGGAAATGCGTCTCTGACAGCTTTTATTACCTACGAATTTTGAATCTCTTTGTCGATATATCGCAGTGATAACTGCCTGTTGTATATGTCGCTAGTATATTGACTTTGAAATATATTTATTGTAAATTCACAAAAATTCATTCTGAAACAAGCTTTGAAAATCATTCTGGAAACTTGTTTTGTGTTTTTCTCAACATATAATTTTCTACTATGTCACTTTTATATTTCCCAAATTTCTCAACCATTTTTTATGATCCAGAGTACGGGTTGGTTTTAAACTATAGCTATTGTTCGCCACTAAAACTTAACAGAGTTGAATTTCATGATTAAATGATCTTTGTTTTCGAATATCGAAATTTTTAACGTTGAGCAGGATTAGATTCTCAATTTTTGCACTACATGCTTTCATTAAAAAATTCAGAAATGAAATTGGATATTCGGTCTCTGTCAAGTTGTAGTGGTAGGTCATAGCTATATTTTAAAACCAGCTCGAACGCGACAGTATTTGTAATGAGGAAGAAATATGAGAAATGCCGGCACCCCCAATTTGCACCATGATTCCGCAATAATTGGCCAAAGGCTCAATATTTTGGAGTCAAACTTTTATTCTGATATACCTAGTAATGGGCGCTTCTTGCATGAAAATGTCAGCAAGATTCGATGACCAGAAACGAAAATGAAAATTAGGGTGAGGGGACCTTACTATCTCCTACAGTAAAATGAAGACTGATAGTCTCTAGACTAAAAGGCGAAAGTCTCGAAGAAACAGAAATTTATCTGTTATTGTCTACTCGTCTGAAACATAGCGACACTGATGGACTTTACTATGGCTCAAAGGATCATTTTATATTATTAAAAATTTGTCTTCGCCAAAGATCTTGCCATTTCATGTTCATCCATATATTGTATTTTCCGAGCATCCTTTTTAACGATGCACCTATACCTAGAGATGCTTTTAGACATAGCTCAATGCTTTGAGTCCAATATCAAATGTATCAGTTCTTGATAGGTTACTTTAAAAAAGTTGTACAAAGAATCCAATGAATGTCATCACAGCATTATTTAGCCCGTAGAAAGCAGGGTGTGGGTGTGGGTATAGTGTTGAAAAAAATATACATCCACGCCCACACCTAGAGGTGTAAGCCGTACGGCTCAGCCCCCATCGCCGCCATGAAATTCTAGATAATTTAAAGTACTGTCCAGCAGCCGCTGTATTAAAAAGCTAAGTTCAGCCGCTCCCGCTGCCACTAGAAAAATTTTCGATATTAGAAATCGCCACCGCTGATATTTTTAAGAATGTGATCAAAAACGTTTTCCTTTGCCTCTCATCTCAAATTTTGAACCAGTCATACACTTTTTTCACAAAAGAGACGAAAAGCAGAAGATATTCTGTGTTTCCAATAGAAAAAAACAAACACGTTTACACCAGCCTAAAGCTATTTTAGTTATTGATATTCGTATAGTTTTGATCTTTAGTATCGCTTGTTTACTTATACATTTAATTATATAGGCTAGCATTTGTGTCTTATTAATATTCGTATTATTTTCAGACGATGTTTTGATATGTGCATAGTTTCTGATACTCGTTTGTCTGAATAGTCTTTATGTAGTTTTTCATTGTATGATAAAAAAAAATATAGTTTTTTCATAAATTCTATTTTAAAATGGCAGTAAACAGGGATTGAAATAAATAGCAACAGCTCAAAAAAAACTATCAATATGAAACTCAGCCGCCGTGCAAAGACTTATCAATGTTAGCTTGCGCCGCCACCATGAAAAATAAATTTCAAGTTGTATAGCGGCCGATGAGGAATGGCTTACTAATTTAGATTGCCAGCCGCTGAGAACCTTAAAAAATTCAAACTTTAAATGAGCCACCGTTGTTCTAACCTTCGGCTTACACCTCTACCCACACCCAAAAATCTGACTCTAAAAACCCGTCATATTGCTCTAGTTAATAAAAAATTATAGAAAATATATGCATTTATCATAGGCAACCGTTCACAATCGTGTTGGCCACTTTCACATCCGCGTAACTAAACGAAATTGCTGAAAAACTCTTATATACCTACTGCTACTACCAGTAAACGGCTATTTTTACAGCCCAAAACCATGGAAAGTGCATTAAATCACACATAATCTGAAAGAGGACACTTTGGGATTTCAAAATATGTGCTTATCTCAAAACTGACGTTCTGAAGGAGTGGAAGTTCCCTAAATAAAGAAAGAAACAGCGTCATTACCAATTCGTAAAAGGAGAGCTCGACATTTTTCTATTCTACTTAAGAACAATTCATACGCAGGGAGGTATAAGGAAACAGCCTCTAGACATCAAAAGTGTCTATTCATTATCAGCATAGATTTTATGAATTTGGGTTTAAACAAAAAAAGATCCACACTCGTACCTCAGCGGAATTTTCTAATGACTTAAGTTTTGCGATGACGGTCAATTCATAAAAAGTATTTCTCTACATAAAATAGAAAAAATGCGTTGGTATTTGACGAGTAGGAAACAAGTATCACTTGTATCAACAAGCCATATATTTGAATAGCTATAGTCAAAGGGTGAAAAAACAAGCGCATTACCTTTTCCACTGCTGTTTTTTTCTTCTTCAGAAAATTAATAATTTCTACGGTGACTCTTTGAAAAAAGCCTGCATTTTAAACATTTTGCGTATCTATCCCAACGAGTCAGAGATGAAAAGAAATATAATAATGCACATCGCTTGCATTACGATAGAACAGAAAAAAAGATAAACAATAATTCTTTTTTCCTCCCGACTGAATGAAAACACGATCATATAAATACTATGCATTTAGCTGAAATCGATCAAATTAACACGTCAATGGATGGTGGTTAAGATAAAAATGATCGTATTGATATTGTTGCTTAAGAAACAGCCTTGAAACAACAAAAACAATATTCTGAACGTGCATTAACTCAATTAACAATGACAAATATATGGACAAACAAAGATTAGCTTTTTTTATGTTGTATATTTTTATTTATGTTGTTAGTTTTATAAATTTAGGCGAATAAAATGAGGAAGATTGGAATTCTTTGTTTTTGCTCATCGTTACGAACAAATACGAGTTTACAATACCCCCTTGAGCAGTTAACATGCATGAAGGACACGATATAAGACTCGGGATCTTCTAATATGGGAGGGGTTTAAATGAATTTTCAATTATTCCGATGATACGCTAGTGCTATCACTAGAAGCTCGTTCTCACTAATATTCTTTTATAATCACTGTCTACAGGTACGATACATTTTTACCCAGGTGGAACAATACGGTACGTATACGACCGTATTCGGCTAAAATACGGTATTTTTAGGCCTGGACACGGTGGCAGTATACGACGCCCCGTATTATGGCTAGATTACGGTATAACACGGCGCCATGTGCAGTGTTCAATTACGGTGCTCCGTAAACGTGCATTATACGGCCGCCGTATAAAGACCGTTATGATGCCGTAACGTAAACGTCTAGCATCCGGCCACCGGATCAATGCTGTATTTCAGTCATATCTTGAGCTCATATGTGGTTAAAATGGATCGCATGTAGAGCTGGGGTTTTCGAAAGAATGACAGCAAAAACCACACCGAGAAAGGAAATATGCACATTCAGTGCACGAAATATGAAATTATTTGTTTGCTTCCTATTTTAAAAATATTTTTAAATTTAATTGTTTTCATCACTAGTTTCACTTTATTATTCAATTTTGTTGCAGTTTTAATTATTTTAATTTTAATTTTATTTATTTCACTCGTTTTTATTTTTCACTCGTTGCATTTTATTTACACTGCAACTTAAAGCGACCCCATATNACGTTTTTTAAACTTATGAACTCAATTCATTTATTTAATTTTAATTTTATTGTATTTATCATAGAGTATATTTATTTTTATTTTTGTTTTATTCTGAATTTTATTCCTTTATTTTTTTTTCTATCCTCTATTTGATGTATGTTTTATTTCATTCTAGAATTTAAATATATTTCATATATTCTACACTAGATTTCATTGTGTATTTTATTTTCTTCTAGATTTTGTTTTTATTTCATTTCATTTTATTTTATGCTGGATTTTATTTATATTTTGTTTTATTCTATGCTAGATTTTATTGTGTATTTTATTTTATTTTATTCTAGATTATTTTAAAAATTTTTTTATGCTAGATTTTATTTGTAATTTATTTTTTTAACGTTTCTTTTTTCATTTCATTTCTGCTTAATTTGTATTTTATTGATAATTTTTATTGAAGAATTCTGAATAAATAAGTAACTTATAAATAAACTGCATCGAAATAGTAATACTTTCAATATGGGTATGGCGGAAACACGCTAGGGGGCGGGGTAATATCGATGATCAATAGGAACATTTACGTCGGAAAAACGGCAAATATACGGCAATGAACGCTAAAAATACGGTGCTTCACGGTTATCGTAATTTAGCCGTAAATACACCATTTACAGTACGGCACAAATACGGTCGTAAAACATGGGCCAGGTTTTCGACGTTAATACGGCACGTAAACGGCCCGTATTTGGCCGTTTACGACCGTGAAGTTGCCGTAATCGAGCCTTACACGACCGTAAACGGCCCGTATACGGACACCGTAACAATGCACCTGGGTAGTAACAATTTACTAAAAACCTCGAGCTGTCTCTAATCGATTTCAACAACCTAACCAGATCAACAATAAAAACTCGTTAATACGGTTGAGAATTTAGCACAAAAGAATCGTAGCAAGCGCACATTTAAATGTTTTCACGACAAGCTAAAATCTTGAACCCATCTTTATGAATCCATGCAAATGTATGCTTCCTACGATCTTTTTCAATGAAATTTTGAACGGTATGCATGCGTTACACTAGTTATTTTTGACTGGGTTGTAGCAAGTCGCTCATTGATGACGGAATCGTTGTAAATCTTCGATAGTTGTCACTGCAACAAAGTAAACATACATCCATGTTCCTCCATCAAAAAGAATTGACACCGAAGTTATTCGGTCTCCTTGTGTCGATGCTTAAATTCTTTCTTTTCTCTTGTGTTTGGTCGACAAAAAGCATGAATTACAACTGTTGATCGACACTATAGTGGTAAGAAGGATAAAAATAATATTTTCAGTTGACAGAAATAGAAATTTAGCTGAGAACTCAAAAGTAAATCTACTATTATTTGCAGATCTGTTGATGATTCGAAAACATTCTACAACGGTTAAACAACAAAACTCCCACTCTGTGAAAAAGTTAAACAGTCTGCCTTCTTACCAATAAAACGATAAACGGACGTTGTGAAGAATTGAAAAGAACAGAAACGTCACAATATTTGTTAGCAATCGTTCTCAATATTGATTGTGCCAACAGAATCTTGGGAGTATATAAAATCACGATTACTTTTTATTGTCGACTAATGTTATTTTTGTCTCGTTTCCTTTTCTTTAACAAAAATGTTTCTATGATTTAAATTTTCTAGAGTTTTCTATTTAATATAGATATTAAAAGGTATTTTCAAGGTACAAATCTTTGATTTATTAAAAAATACCAGTGGTGACTTCGATAAGACAAGTACTATTAGAATAGAAATTCGCTTCAATAAAAGACTGCAAGAACGATAAATATGAGGTAAATTCAAAATGTTAGCACTATTTGCCTACTTCCAATTCATATTTGAATAAAGAGTAATTCTTCTGTTAGTGTTTTCTTCGTGCATTTGTAGGAGTGCACAAAACCTAATTTGATTTTTATTGAAAAAATTGTCGATTTCAGTTAATCAAAAATCAATCTAATAGAAAACTATTAATACAGGTGATTCTTGTAAACAAGAAATATATAAAAAGAAAATTTTCGTGTTTTGAAGCAATATTGTTTTTATTTCCTTTCGATGGCAAGATACATTTCTATTACAATTCAATTCATCTCAGAAAACTACCGGGAAAATGTAAAGTACTTGACCAAAATTTTAAAAATTCACGAAAAACTATCGAGAGAATAACATTTCGCTTATTAAACATAATGAGCAGACCAAACCCATGCACAAAGAATGGCAATGTATTAAGTCCCATTTGCTATCCCTTTATTAGTTAACATAATATAACTGTAGAATCCTGAACAGTATAATACTCATCGCACAAAAGATAAATTTTGAAATTTCTCATTCAAGATATACTAAACTATATTCTACGTAGCTACTAATAGATGCATCACGAAATATAATACACAGCTACTATTGAGGCGTTTTCACCAGACAAAGAATCATCATAGCTCAAGTCAAATTTTGCTTGTTTGTGCACAGAATTGTTTTTTTGTTATAGTTCAGTAGATGGAACGTATCGAGTGGTAGGTCACACGATAAATTCATATGATGGAAACAAAACTATTATTAATAGTATGATTTTGCGCTTAACCAATGGACGATTATGGGCTTCTGGTTGCTATGATTCAGGAACAAATTACAATACTGAACATTCGGTAGTGTAAGTGTAAAAATCAGAACAAAATTCCCTTTGAACATATGACAGTTGCGGAATAATAATGCAATAGACCACTTGATTCTTAGTTTTTGCAGTAAGTCACTGAATAAACATTGCTACTCTATATTAAGATTCTCTTAAATTATCCAACTGAATAGGAGTCTGAGCATATGCCTTGGTGGTCATTAACGACGTCTAGTGCCGATCAGTCATGAAATTTAAATCACATGTTCAATGTCTGATATGTTTCATGACGATTGTTGCAACATTATTGTCAGTATTTCCTTTTGAGCTATGTAGCAAATTATTGAGAAAGCTAAAAATATATAGAACTATAATTGAATTTTTATTCCATCATTACATCATTGACAAAATATAATTATTACTCTTAAAATTGTCCAGAGAAGTTTTCTTGCTTGAACATGTAAGATTCAACTTCACAGTTAATCATCATTTATAATATCTATGCAACCGCTTTATAGATAGGCCATAATAAAAATATAGCGTTATCTTATGCTTATTTTATAGTTGGTCAGGATCTTACAATGAAAATGAATTAGAATGGACTGAAAAATATGGCGATACGTTTGGCGCATTTAGTTATTATGGATTCATGGATGATAAAAAATTATGTGGCACATATAAATCGACATCAAATGCTGCTTCCGGCTCATTTGAATTTTTACTTCAACGTCTGCGTGATTAATATATTCATATTGAAAAAACACTAGGTCAAACTACAACAAACTGGCGTATAATTTCACTCCATATCTTCATCTTTGTCCTTTCTGTGTTGCTCTGTTCACAGTATGAATTTAATACACTTACCGTTCTTAAATGATGCTAAGTGATCTAAATATAAGTAACGAATATGTATCGGCGAGTGAAGCAAATAAAAATGATCAAACATAGAGAGATCGCAACCAGAAGTGTACAGAAAAATGCGTTTGCATTATCATACAATTCAGAATTCCCCTTCATCTTGTGAAGCACTATCTGAAAGGTTATAGAAGTGAGTAACTATTCATCAAAAGTACTACTATTGACTTCAACAATAAATTTACATGGTTTGAGAAAAGAAATTTATTGGATAATAAATTTACATTGAGCTTTGCTTATAGGAAAAACGAATGGCATGCATGGAAATGGGCGTGGTTATCTTTCATTGTTCAACTAACACTCACATCCAATCCATTCCCGTATGATTAAGATAAATAGAAGAAGTAAGGATGGACCGTGACGTATATACAGTGTAAATTTTCTTTGTTTCACAACTTAAGTATTCATGTAGCTACAGGGTTCGATTCGTCAAACTGTACACGAGGGGGTACTAATTTCTTTAAGAGAATTACGACAAAGTCACATTAACACCCATATCAAATCTCAGTATAAAACAAATTTCTCTAAATATAGAAAATAATCATATGAAACCAATATTGCAATTATTGGCCTATAGTATCTGATCCTATCAGCGATTTTCATTTCATTACAGGAAGAAAGTTGACACATTTAAGCGAGAAAAGAACTGTTCAAATTCATTAGTCGTTTTGTTCAGAATTGTCCGAAACCATTTGATTGAGCTGGTACAAAGGTTGGAATTGGGAGTGGATTCTGTGCTGACTAAGTTGCACAGTCCTATGGTATTCATTCATGCGGAAATACAAATCATATAAGTCCCAAAAGTGTCAGATCAAAACCCCTAACCTGGTCCATCGGTGTTTCTGGAGTTTTAAAAGGACCTAATTTCACTGAATAATAATGTTATTAGCAAGAATAAATCATTTTTTCACTTTATTATTATAGAAGATATATAACAGTCGATTTTGGTCGTATTATTTTATTTGACGTTGTGCGCGTCGGATAAAAATAGATAAGAAAGTAGAAAAATTAGACAGGTACGAGGCATGATCATTAATCTAGGTCGACGTCATCAATATTATGAATTTTGAAATGCATAAAAATAACATAAAGAATTAATCTAAGTTGATTTTATTTTTACCTTCAATATTAATCAGTCCGTCTAAATAGAAAAAACAGGAATTACAGTAAAATATTCGTTCAAAACAAAATGAAACAGTAAGAATCTAACCTCCGTTTGTATCTGCCTCTCGGATCATATCACCAATTTCTTCATCGTTGAGGACCTCACCCAAATTTTTCATAACATCACTGAAAACAGTAAGCGAACAAAAACGTAGCAGTAGACCCATGAGCAACGGATTTCATCATACCGAAGTTCAGTAGCTGATATGAATCCATCACCGTCGTTATCAAATACGCTGAATGCTTCACAGAGTTCTTCTTCCGAGTCCGAATCCTTCAATTTACGCGCCATCATGATTAAAAATGTAGGAAAATCAATCGTACCATTTCCTAAACGTCAATGAAATGAAATCATAGTTAGTAATTATTTTTAATGTTTATTGTTGAAAAAAACGAAGGACTTTATGAATAAATATTTCTTCAAGTTTCTTTTCAATTGGATGTGGATATCAGTCCTGTGCCTTGTTATACGTCAGATAGTTTTATTTCTTCTTGATGCTACAATCAAGACACTAACCAGTTCGAATTTACTATTTTTTTGACTGAAAACTCACCGTTGGTATCGATTTCATTGATCATATCTTTTAATTCAGCTTCAATTGGAACGTTACCGAGACTACACATTACTGAACCTGAGAAAAATTCAAATACAGGCATATACGTAATTAGGATCAAGAAAAAGATTGAAAACTATATTTACCTAATTCTTCTGTGGTAACTTTTTCATCACCATCTATGTCAAACAGGGAAAAGTTTCTTTAAATTGGTCTTTTTCTGCTTTGGTAAATATATCCGCCTGGAAAAATAAGATTTCTGATCATTTTTCACAAGACTCTTATTCAGAAATACACTTTATCATTTTTCATGAAAGTAGACAAGTTTTAAAACACGTCGTGCATGCGACTGAAAAGGTGTTAAAAAATGCTTTTAGGTGCGTTCAAAAGAATTATCGCATTTGTATTTCTGCTTTGTGCAAAAAAATTATCTTGCTCTCCCACATTCGGGCTGCTTCACTGTCATATTCATATTAATGTCAACTTTTCTGACGGGAATAGAATACGGGTTCTATTTTTAAACGAAATCTTGACTTTTGCACATAATTAAGCTGACACAGAATACGTTTTATTGTAGATCGACATACAGACACTAATGAGCTGGATTGGTTCATGGTTGTATCAAATAGATTTGTGCTTGGATGCGACAAACTGTAATATCACTTCAATTATATTGAAAATCTCATATAAAAATACAAATGAATACAGTTTCAACTCTCACAGTAAAAAAAATATTCATCTTTCGAAAAAAATTATCGGTAAACCCCCTTTCGTTGCTAAAATGTGAGCCTAAAGTCTTCTGTAGATTCAATATCCTAATAGAAAATATGGAAAGCATGAAATCTCTAAAACACAATAGTGCCTTTATAACGATCATCGATTGTCAGAAAACATTGCATCTTTTATATATCGCGATTTCAAACAGAATAATTTTTATGGGAACCCTTTCTTCGTTTGAAGATACTCGATTTGCTGTTCATTATTCTATTCATTTCGTTTTTCATAATTGAACAATGCTATTATTGTAGGCAATGAATTAAATAGCAAATACGGCTATTGTAAATAAAATATGCTTTCTATCTACAGCAGCAGATCATCATGCACTATTATATATCTCGATCAACCTACAAAAAGTGGTATTGATTGTTTTTCAAATTTATAACTCGATTAACACACCCGTTTCTTATTGATCACACGGCAAGTGTAGTAAACGAATGCATCACTACTCAGCTCGAGCAATGCGGTCCGTTCACAGTCGTTTATAGTTCTTTGACGATGCATTAACAGATCGTATAAGGTGAAGGTATGGGTACTGGTTTCAATTCACCTGCGCACAAACGACTGTTGCCATCTTGAATATGAATTTTGATGTGCTCAAAATTGAGAAACTACGTTCTCCAAAATATTGAAAAATTTCTTCCAGTTATTTAATTTAAAAGGAAGGTTTGCCGGAATAGTCTGGGGTATTTTTGAATGTTCTGGGATGCTCTAGTGTCTTCGGAATTTCTTTATTAGTGTTTCACAACTCTTTTAGTCGTAGCTGCTTAGGTCTGTAATGAAGGGAACCAAGGTGGTTGGGGGTGTGACAGTGTATTCGTCATACTGATATTCTCTTGGTGCTTGTTGTTATGTACGAGTACTTGTTTGTTTCTCTTTCTGGTTTCCCTCTCTTTTTCTCTCTTTTTCTCTCTTATTACTTTTACGCCAAAAATTATCAATTAAATACTAAGGCACTACTCTTCTTTTTCTCTTTTCTCTTAATCTAGTCCTTCTTCTTTATATATGTTTCTTCATTGAGCTGTACCTATATTCATTCTCTGAATACCTTGCGCTCGGCATTCGAGCGTATCTACTTCAACTTCAAGTAGTTTCTTGCTTCGCAACTCTTGCTAGTTACTAGCTTACTAGTTCTTGTTTTCATTTCTTGTCTCTTCAATTGACTATATCATTGTGTCTTCATCTGTATCCAATTCTACTTTATCTTGCTAATATTGCTTGCCACAATCAACGATTATGGCACCTGGAATTTTCAACAGTTGCTCCTCTGATCCTTGTCACGACGCAGCAAGTGGCGATCACACCAGGATAGACGTTGTGAGTTCTATCTCTCGTTGACCTGTTAACAAGTTTCGTACATATTTGTGACCAACACAAACAAAATCCTCCTTAATTCCTTCACCAATAATATTATTATCCTCACCACTGATTACGATGTCAGCAACACAACGTTTATCATTAGATAAATCCAATGACACCATTCTATCACTTCTCCAATCCACAACATCAACAATTGATTTCCGTCAATCATCAAATCATTTTACTCAATACGATGTCAATACTTTGATACAAGGGAGAAAAAGTTCATTCTGAGCCATTTGAATGGCTAGTAATGCCTCGGAATGTTTGGGATCGGTTAGAATTAGCTTGGGGATTAGATCGGACTAGGTTGAACTGAATTGGAATGAATGCGAATGGCTCTAATTGAATATTAGTGTTTTGATGTACTGGCAATGCCTATGGTATGCAACAAATCTTTAATGCACCTTGAATTTGGAGGCTTTAATTTCGATATGATTTGAACTTCGAATACAGATTTGATTTCGGGGATAATCTTGCATAAATACTTTATAATATTGTGACTCTTATCGGATCACCAACTATATACCTGCCGATTGTCAAATTAGAAATACGAATGCCAAATACCAAATAGCAAACTGTTGGTCCTAAATAACAAAATACTCTATTGATTGTACCTCTGGCATAGTTAAGTGGACCGATATCATTGATATCTCATTATCTCCATTTCATAGTGAATCAAAATACTATAATTAATCAATTCGAATCAAATCTAAATATTAATCAGGGAAATTCAAATCCAACTCTAGTATAAAATACGAAAAAATAGATTTCATAAACCGAATCCCACACATAGAACGGTGAGTCAAATCGAAACTATACCATTTCAGAAAAATATTATGATGGATGCCGAAATATTGAGAAATGACATGTTTTTCTGAAAATATTATAAATATTTCCATGTGCCTACCAGATATTTTCGATGTTAGTTATCGTGCTCTGNNNNTTTTGAGATAGGTAAATGTTTGTCATGCTCATAAAGAATAGTAACGGAGTTCAATTTTTGATGATAAATAAATTGCTAAATTGCATTTCTTTTTTCAATCATTTGACCGATTCAGTTCAGTATTTATACAAAGAACGATAGAAATTCAATTTTATCCGAAAAATAGTTCTCCGATTTGGTCTTCTCAAAAGAGTAAATACCGTTTGAAAAAGATTTCTACCCAATACAATGTTCTATGCTTTTCACAACAGCTCAGTCCCATAAAAATCGATTGTACAAAAGAGAAAAAACATTTCGACAAGGGTTTCAAAATATTTTCATGTCCCGGATACTATTTTAAAGATTCAACTGCCATCTAAACTGCATCATTATTTACAAGTCTAAAAGGGTTCTGAAAACTTCTTTAATATTTTTTAGGGTATGCAGATCCACAATTATAAGAAGTGAACTAATTGAAGTTGTTAGAGAAATTTTTGACAACGTGCAATGAAAAAGAGAAAAATTTAATTCACTTGTTCACATGTACGAGACAGATCCTTAATAAAAGTGAAGGACTTGAACTATAATAAAAGTTTTCTATTCACTAATGTTATCAGAAAAATAATAGAACTTATGTATCTATTTTATTTTCGCAATAAGTGAATTCTATAATGGAACAAATAAATATCAATAGTAAAAGTAACAGCTTCGTGATTAACGGAAGTTAAATTTTAATTTGAGACCCATTACCGTGCATAAGAATTCTGAGTTTTTTTATAAGTCGAATACATTTTCTGTTTCATTTTTGCAATGAATATTAAAAATTGTACTCACCTATAATATTAATGTTCACTTCTTGCAACAATGTTCAGTTTCTTACTCTGATAACCATTTAAAGTGGGACAGGACAATCTGAGATAATTTAACTTTGGTCACCATAGCCGTGTACAGCATCTGTCTTTTGGCTGAGTAGAGTAGTACTTCAAGATTAAAATAAGTAAGAATGATTTTATCGGATGAGGTATACTTTGTATGCATGATATCTAGGGTGTTGCTATTCACTATCATTAATGGAAAATGTGTATATTTCTTTCTCGTCGAAGGTTGCTTCTCATGTGTGAAACAGCGACCATTATGCATGAATAAATGAGTATGATTTAGAGTTGCTTAGAGCAATCCGTGCCTCAAAGTCACTTTGATTTTAATGTGCATGGCCAATCCAGAGAATATCAATTGTTTATTCCACTGATTACAGAATTCCTGATAAAAATAACTGGACTTGAAGAAGATTTGCGCGTTTTTCTAGACTTTTGTCAGGAAAAATCAATCATAAGATGAGCATCTGTTGCGAAGAATTAAGAAAGCTTCAGAGATCTACGAATCATTCTTCTTTTTTTCCATTCATACAGTCCTACTCCGCATATCGTGCATAAGTTATCGCTCTGTTATATTGATGGAGGTGTAAGTGTGAACGTGGATGCTAGCTAGTGTTAGTGTTCTTTAAGTGAGGATACAGTGTGCCGACACCCGCGCCATGCTAACAGCCAGAGCTCCAGATGGTATTTTAAAATCGTTTCATTCCGTTGCATCCCGCCCCATGGAATTTTCATACAAAATAAAATTCTATTGCTTATCAAATATATTAAAAAATTCTCTTATTGATGAAAATTCTCCTTTTTTCACTTTTCCAATACAATCTGTTTTAATGAACAGAAGAAAAATTAGCTTAATTTTCTTATGTTTTCGATAATACGAAAAAAATAATTAAGAAAGCAAAACTGTTTCAGAACTATATTATTCTTAAAAGAAAACTAACTGTCTTTTCCTTCACTTCTTGCCTTTGTGTTTTTATACATCTCGATTTATGGTTCATTTCAGCATTTAAAGACATTTGAAGTCGTAATCGTTCGTCAACGAACTGTTCAAGAGTTACAAAATAACATAGTGGAGCTGAGCGCAGACAAGAAGCCATATTTTCGTTATGGTATTCAAAAGTATATTCAGATTTCAGTAAAAGAAAATCACCGAAATTTGCAACATTTCCATCAATGCGAGAAATGCAAATTCGGCAAGGTATAGGTATTAAGATGTATTGGAAATTTGAGATAATTTAGAAATTTTCGATATTACATAATGTTTAGAAGTATCGAAAGATTGAGAACACAAATGCTTGGAATTTCAAAAACTTCTAAAATTATTTTCTTTCCAAGTCTAAACATCGCTGACGACTCACGAGATTTTTACCACAAAGGACTCCTCATTAAGATTATCCGGGAATGGATACGTGATCTAGGAAAAATCTTCAATACAAAATAAGAACTGAAAATGAGATTGCTTCCTGTTCAAATCTACGAAGGTCATCTTTTGTACAAATATATCATATGCAAAAACTCCATAGGTTACCCCATCGGATATTTACAAAAAGTAATTTCGTTCAGAAGGATGGGTTGCCCCATCTTATTCGCAGCAATGCGCACATCCATACCCATACCCTCAAAGCCTCGCTATATTTAAATGAAATAATAGCAATAAAATCAAAAAGTAGATCTTTTTATCGGTATCTTTACTGCATGTCTTCATCTTTTAGGTATCTAGTTGTGTAAAATTTTCGCTTATCTCTTTTCTCTTTGCTTTCATCTTGAAAACCGAAAATAAATGGGAGGAACGACAAGTCGAATGTGATCTCGAATATATTCAAGAAGAATAAAACTACGTTTCGACGATCAACTATACATAATCGAAATTTTCGTATAAAGTTCAGATGTAAACATGTGATATATTTATGATTACTTGTACAAATTTGCTTTGAAATTCAAGTGTTCGCACTGCATTTATATGAGTTGAATGAAAAGAAAATGTTGCATCAATAAGATGAAAGTTGATGAAAATGTGTCAATAAACACGTTGAGATAAGCAAAGGTAAATTTAAACAGATATTCATTTTAACAACGCATACTATTCTAAAACAATCAGCACATATGGCTAGCAAAGTTCCTTCGTCTATTCTGGTATTGCCTGTCGAGATTGTCTACCGTATCCTGGACAATCTCGAACCAGAAACAATTTTATTGTCACTTCGTAATGTGTGTGAAAGACTGAACATGATCACCGATACATATGATCCATATCAGGTACATTTCAGCGTTATGGTAGTGTCCGATTCTTTTCTGCTTCAAGACATTATTCTATTCAACAACTGACTGTTTCAATTATTTTCGTTGGTGATTTTAGGATAGTAATAGTTCATTGATAGAATTTTAAAATTGATGAATATTTTTCCAAAAGACACGAAGGGTGCGAGAGCAAGACTCAATCACCCATCCGCGTCGATACTTTCCTGATGTATAGATACATTTACTGAAATACCGACTGACCAAGAACCAGTAGTGAATCCGAAAGAGCTTGTTGGAAGCCTGAGAAAGGGTGTGGGCCTGGTAGGTCCCGTTAAATACTTGGCTCACGCTCAGACTCTCTTTTGGCGACATTTCTTTTGAAATCTCAGTACATAATGTGTTCGATACTGAATTTCAAGGGGTATCTAAATCACCTATTTTATTATGCAAGCCTTCTCGTCTTCGTTGAAAAATTTCAAACATTGAGTCGTTCTATAATTTTGGTCAGTGCTGTGTAATTAATACAAATATAGAACACACCCCTTATTTCAATATCATACTGATCCGATAGGTCTTATTTTTCTCTCGGCTTTTCAGATTCATAATGAGGATAATTGCAGGGTATGCACTTATATAATTCAGTGCTTTTACAGTGTTTACTAGTATTCTTGCCTATAGTTGTACTGCAAGTCTAGGGTTCAAATGCTTGTAAATACGGCTCGAGGGAGCCATTCATTCTCGCCTGTTGCAAATTCAGTGGCGTCGTATTCATTTGAGGTCTACTGTATCCGTGGAGATTTTATGTGGTGGTTCGCTGGTATTACTCGAAGTGATAGTTATAATTTTTGTCGACGGTCATATAGTGAAAACCGTAGCTACGGCTGTCGAGTTAGCACTAGTATGTAAAAAAATGCTAATACTATTGTATTAGAGTTAAAAGCGTAACTTAATGCTGTGCTGTTAGTGTTAAAAAAATAATTTGTTACTTTTATGTCAATATTGAGATAAAATTAGCGTTAAAAAACATTATGTAATACATTTTTTATGGCAATTAGTATAAAATAGGGGTATTTTTACAACTCATGCTAATTCAAACTAATACAAAAGTCTTGAATTACTTTTTAACACAAACAACACAACATTACGTTATTTTCTTAACTCAAATACAAAAATATTAGCATTTTTTTTAAATCTAATGCTAATCCCACTGCCGTAGTCATACATTTCGTAATACGTACCATCATAATCGTTTCTACAGTGTTCAAGCGTGGCAAAACCACGCCTTATAAAACAATTGATATTCACTGAATACATGAAAAAAATAATTCTATCGGCGTGCTAGGCGAGCACCATCCAAAAGGGGTGTATTGGATATACATATTTCCTATGCAATTCCTACATATTATTTTTAAGATCCCCAAGAGCTGTGTGAAGTTTCATCCTAGAGTAAAGTGTAGGACGATAGTTAACCACTAAACTAATATGCTTCTTTCACTTTATTTCAAACTATCACCTACTATATATATATGTACAAAACAAAAAAACAAGAAGAGAAAAGAAAAACAAAAGGAAAAATTGATCACATATATCGAATAGTAAGAGGAAATACCGGTGAATATCGATAGAACAACAGTAGTGAGAAAAGCAAAACATGAAAAACGCAAGTACAGCACAGACAGTTTTTCAACTTCCAGAGAATTTATCTAGAGAATGATAAGAGTGAAAGACTTGTCATTTTTAACAAATATGTAAGTAAACGAATTCTATAATAGTTGAAAGCTTGAGCCTCAATTGTCTAGCTGGTTGTTAACGCATAGACAAAAAAGGTTTCGGTTCTTGGAAGGTACGTAAGAATTGGTAAACTTTGAGAACTACTCACTGTTAATGAATTGCACGAGAGAGATCTTTGTAGCTAAAAGTCAGGGCAATCTTTTGATAAAGAGAAAACATGGATACCTTCCAAATGAGTGAGCTATTGGCAAAACACTAGATAATGCACAGACTGGGTTTTTTTAAAATTTCCACTAATGTTTTCATGTCAAATAATTTGTCCTTTTAAGAAAAATGAATAAGAGAAAAAAAACATTCTCAAGCAACTTTCACACAAAAATTTTGAGTTTTGGCTGATAACTACTAATTCTTCCAATAGTTATTCAAAAGAAATTGCATTCATAGACTTATAATATACAAAAACCTTCGTAAAAACTTTGAATGAGTAAGGTCGGTTGTTTTGTGTCCTAGAATTTGAGTGCTCGTCTTCAATCCTGCTGGCTGACCGGCAGTGCTTTCTTACAGCAAGAGACAGTATAAACCACTCTAGTGCTTAACAACCTTAATCCTATTAAAATAGGGTAGCAACCGATACATAATATCATCGTGGTTAGTATGATAAGGGGTGATCGATTTTTTAAAGATTAGGAGTTGTTTTTGTGGTAACGAAAGCTTACATCATTCATTTCATGAAAAATGTTTCTTTGTTCATACCCGCTAAATTCGTGAGTTTTGAGAGAAAAATTGCTCTTTTTAGGTATGCGACAGTTTCATCTTGACTCATTCAGTTGGTGGAAACTTTCCAGTAATTTTTTAGATGCGTTGAAACAAGTGGCTGGCTATTTTGAAATAAGTTAAATCCATTGATCACTTGTTCTGTTTTAAGCGGATCACAACGGAGAAGCACGGTAGTTTAGTAGTTTGCAGTGACAAAAATCGCCTGAATTACAGTAAACCATATCAAGTATCTTGTACTACTATAAAATGTTGCGAAATCCCTCTTAAATATCTCAGAAATTGAACTGCTCAATATGATCGATATTTTCCTGAACAGAATATCAATGTACCTATAGTCATATACTGTGGAAGTTAAGCAAAAGTATTCCATTAAAAGATTTAGTCACTTTTTAAACTAGTACTTAAATTAATGCGAAACAAGATTCCGGTTATGTTACTGAGGAACTGCTGACTAAAAACTCCATGATTCTAGCTGCTCAAAAAAAAATCAAAAGCCAGTACGAAGACAAAACTCTGTTCAGACAACTTCACGAAATGTCCTCCTCTTCAAGCAATCTAAATCTATGACTGCTTTCACCAGACTGTGAACTCTGCTTTTCACCAGCAAATACCGTGTCCTCAAAGTAATGACTAGTTTATACTTAGTTTCAATCATAAACTGCTCGTAGCAGTATCTGTGTGGGCCGGTGTCCTGTGTGTGTGTGTGAAAGTATCGTCTTGGACTGATAAAAACCCTACAACACACCTAAATATCAGTACCCAGGAACACATACACCTACAACCACACTCAAACCATCTATCATACTCACATCTCCACTCTTTTACACAGACATTTACCACACTGGATCTCTCCTCCAATCAAACCAAATCAATTGGAGCAGAACATCTGGCTTATGCATTAAGAAACAACACGGTGACTCATTATCTCTTCATCTCTCTCATATCTCCATATATACTTGTTCATACAGACGCTAACCACACTAGATCTCTGGAAGAATAAAATCGGAGATCTTGGAGTAAAGCATTTGACTGATGCATTACGAGATAACAAGGTGATCCTTATTCTCTCCTCATTTCTCTCATGTACCCTTCTGTACTTTTACACAGACACTCACCACACTACATCTCGGAGACAATGGAATCGGAGATTTCGGAGCAAAGCATCTGGCTGATGCATTACGAAATAACATAGTGACCATCATGCTCTCCATCTCTGTCATATACTCATCTGCAATTTTTTACAAAGACACTCAACACGCTAGATCTAAAAAAAAATCAGCTTGGAGCTCTTGGAGCGCAACATCTAGCTGATGCATTACGAAATAACACAGTGACCCTTATTCTCCCTTCACCAATCTTGGGCACACATCTGAATTTTTTCATACAGGCACTTACGGCATTATATGTCTCGCGCAATTGTATTGGAGAACTCGGGACACGACATTTGAGTGATGCATTACGAGATAACAAGGTGACCCAATTCTCTCTTCATTCTCCTCATACCCACATCTGCTCTTTTTCACACAGACACTCACCACACTACATCTCGGAGACAATGGAATCCAAGATCTCGGAGCACAACATGTGGCTGATGCATTACGAAATAACGCAGTGACCATTATTCTTTTCATCTCTATCATATACTTATCTGCAATTTTTTACAAAGACACTCAACATGCTAGATCTCAAAATAAATCAACTCGGAGCTCCTGGAGCGCAACATCTAGCTGATGCATTAAGAAATAGCACAGTGACCCTTATTCTCCCTACATCAATCTCGGGCGCACATCAGGATTTTTTCTCACAGACACTTACGGCATTATATGTCTCGTACAATCATATCGGAGAACTCGGAGCACAATATTTGAGTGATGCGTTACGAGATAGCAAAGTGACCCTCATTCTATCTTCATCTCTTTCATGCCTAAATCTGCACTTTTTCATACAGACACTTACGACATTAGATCTATCCTACAATCAAATCGGAGATATCGGAGCACAACATCTGGCTGATGCATTACGAAATAACAGAGTGAGCATCATTCTTTCCATATCTGTCATATCTCCATCTGCACATTTGTACACAGGCGCTCACCACACTACATCTAAGAGGCAATATAATTGGAAATGAAGGAGTACAACATCTTGCTAATGCGTTAGAAAATAACACTGTGATCTTCATTCTCACTTTATCTCACTCATATCCCATGTGCGATTTTTCACAGACTCTCACCGAACTCAGCCTCTACAACAATCGAATCGAAGCACTAGGAGCACAACGACTGTCTGTTGCATTCCAAAATAACACGGTAACCCTCATTCTCTCTTCATATCTCTCATATCCTCATCTACACTTTTGACACAGACCCTCACCGAGTTAGACATGCGAGAAAATTCGGTGGAAAGGCATTCTGATTATCGCATGAAAAAATGGGTGAAACAAAACAAGAAACGGAAAAAATAAGAGGTGTCTATAATAATTATGACCTGATGAAAAATTATAATGACCTCTTCAATGTTTTTAACAGCTATTTCTGTCTTTTGGGCTTTGTAAGGCATTTAAAAATTTTCGATTTTTACTATGATATGCTTGATAATGACAATAAAGTCTCAATGTCTGTTTCGTGTCCGCAATAGGCGTTGTTTTGCGCTGAGATGCTTTTGTGGACATAGGTGAAATGTTGCTTTGAGCAAGTGAGTTTGATAATTACAGATGTCTATTTGTGTGGGAAATAATTACGGATGCAATGGTGAAAATAACCGATCCTTACCGATACCGCCCTAACGTTTTATACCGGCCGTATTCAGCAAATATCGTTTGGCACCGACTGTATTACGTGAATATTGGCTAGTACCAGTGCACTCTCAAAAAAAAACTGTATCCCGTAAACCCGGAGAGGGTTTCCGAGACATGGTTTCCGAGACTTCGGGAACCAAGAAACGAAGTAAAAAATTCCTTCGCGAACCAACCTCGGAAACGGATTAAAGGTTTCCGACGTTGCATTGTTCCCAATCTGAAATGAGAAGCACCTGATCGCTTTATACCAGGTCGATCGTTCTGCAAGCCGGACCCTGCCAGAGCAGACATACAACATCCGGGTAAGTTACTGTATTCTGCAGGAATACTTGGATAATCGCTGGAACGTAGCAGCACTCAGTCTGGTAACTTTACCTTAATTTATCTAATGATATCCACCGATTTTTGTCGTAAAACACAGCAAGTTGGTAGAACTCCAGTATAAAAACTTGGCTGAATTGTCGGCATGGGTACTGCTTCCGATTTGCCACCGATTTCATGTGCTGTTCTACAGTATAAGGTCACTCTAACACATCTTTGCGACCAGTTCCTGCAGCCTCAGGTTCATGAAACCACCGACTTCGAATATTGAATCTAAATAGAAATGAAACAGTTGATCAGCTTTTAACTTTTGAAATCGAAGTCATCATTATAATTTCTTCATCCAATGTAAGATCTAAATAGAAATGAAACAACTGATCAGTTTTCAACATTTCAAGTCGAACTCACCATTATTCCTAGTTCATCTATCGCTGAATCTAAATAGAAATTGAACAGTTGATCAGCTTAAAAGCATTAATATCGAACTCACCATTATGAATTCGTCTTTATATCTTGGAGCTAAGACATAAATAAAAGAAATAATGATTTTCTCTTCGACTGATATGAAAAATGACTTCATGAGACAGAAGTATTAGGTGAACATAGTGATATAGGTATAGCCGGTCTCATGATGAATTTCATGAGAAGTGACACGTATTTTCCAAGAATACCAAAAACACTGAAAACGCTTTCAGGATTCCTTTAACGAAGCGCATCATTCGATAATGCCTTACGAAAAAAGCAAATCATCTACATCCGCCTAATTTCCAATATTACACTATTCCACTCATCTGGACACTACCACGTTATAAAATATTAGTATTTCCTATACGAACCAATTAAATAAGCCCCCTTTCAATCACTTATGTTTTAACGGCGAGAAAAAGCTCATACGACGACATGCGTTTCTGACAGATAACAGTTCAGTTGGGAAAAACGATAATGCATTCAAATTCTTGGACCCCGATAACCTCTTGTAAAGTTCCACCAGAATGGAGAAAGGAGATAATATCAAAAGTCGTACTTTTCAGTAATTGAATTTCTGATTGTCACGCTTTCTGACGAATGCAAGCTCGGATCAAAAAAGTAATAACGGATTCGAATTTCCTGTCATGAAGTGGTTTTATTATTTTGATCAAAAAATGTAAAGGTCTAAGAAAAAGCTACCGTTTGTTGTATTTTCGTGATCATCAGGTATATTGCTTGGTGGATTTTAGTTCATTCGGTTGGTTTTAGCGTTTGGGAATAATTCATCAGATTTCCGCTTGTTAAATAGAACTCACCGGTATTATTTATTCGTCCTACTTTACATTGCATCTCAGGATGTGTGCCGAAGGAGGAGCTTTTTATGTGATTCCGGTCTGCTTCAGTCATTTTATTTCTCCAGAAATCAGACAGTGATATTTATGACTCTATTGTAGAATTTCTTCAGTCGATTACAGTGTAAGTCTTTAGGAATGTTATGGCTGTGTAGAGTTTCCGCCGTTTAGAAATTCAATGGATAAAGACAGAATCACATAAGTGTTTGTCTAAGAATATTTATTTGTCCAAAAAGCTTAATTTATCTTTTATCATGAATAATCCAAAATTGAGACTTCTTATGAATTTTAAGATTGAATAATATATTTTCAAAACTATAGCGTCTTTTCAGGTTTCGAAAAAGGGATGAATAAGTGAGTGACCCGTAATTAAGCTAGTTATAAACACAAAAAAGCAATTTCAGTTGAACGAAAGGTACCTAAAAATGGGCGGAAATGAAGATTTGGAAAGAAAATTTAAGCGCGTAAAACTTTCTTCTGAGGTATTTTGAACACTTATTATGGACTGTTTTGGGAAACATTCAAGTGTATTATAACTGTGGAAACCTTTAACAGATTCAAGAACACATGGAAACCAATTTCGGTATTCTAGTATACTTTTTCGACACTCCTTACGCTCGGAAACCTAGAGGCTTTACGATGAAAGACTTCGGAAACCGGAAAGGTATTCTCCCAAACACATTCGGATACCAGCTCAGGTTTTCTGGTTATATTGGTTTCCTACAGTACCCGAACGGTTTCCGAGGACAGGGTTAGGCTTCCGACATAAAGAAAAAGGTACTCCAGAAAACCGCAGAGGCATTGAATTCGGTATTGTAGGGAACCCCAGGGTTTTCGATCTCTTGGAAACCTAAATGGTATATTTGAAAACGTTTGAAAATCTCGCAACCATCTCGCAAACCTTTCCAGGTTTCCGAAAGGGTTTCCGAACCGGTTTGGGTTCTTCAGGAAACGGACTTCTTTTTAGTGAGTAATACACTAGCCCATACGCTAACATGATACACGTATCGAAAAAAGTCAATGAAGTAACACATACGAGATTACCCTTTCTACAATACCAACGCCAGACAACAGTTAGCGAACACACTCAGTGAAGAATGTGGAAATCATCAAATAATAATAAAGATCCAAAGAAGAAACGGACACAGGGCAGAAGATAAAGAAATCCACAAATCAAACGTCGTGTACCGAACCCATCCGTGAGGGATCACAGGGTAAAACTAACGAAATAAATCTTATCGAATACTCGAACTGAAAAGAAATGCAAGCACATGACCAAAACGGGACAAAAATTGAAAAATGCTTTTCCTTGAACGTCCCCTACACTCTAAAAAAATAAGAGCTTTACCGAACCCCCGAAAAAGGTTCGGTAGATGACAAAAAGCTTGCAAATGTGTTGAAAGTTCCAAAAAAAGAATAAAAAAATATACGGAACCTTTAAAGGATCTGACAGTGTGCCCGCAATCAGATCCTTTTTTCTTCGAAACCTTTTTAAGTTCGGTAGAGCAAAAAAAAAGTTCCGTAGGCAAATACGAAACTTGAAAANTTTTCAAGTTTCGTATTTGCCTACGGAACTTTTTTTTTGCTCTACCGAACTTAAAAAGGTTTCGAAGAAAAAAGGATCTGATTGCGGGCACACTGTCAGATCCTTTAAAGGTTCCGTATATTTTTTTATTCTTTTTTTGGAACTTTCAACACATTTGCAAGCTTTTTGTCATCTACCGAACCTTTTTCGGGGGTTCGGTAAAGCTCTTATTTTTTTTAGAGTGTTGCTCAAAAAGACATAAAAAGACAAAAATATCTCCGCCAGAGCATTCTCCTATCTCATTCATCGCTATCATCCGCTGAAAAAAAAGAAGAAATGACTTAAAAAGGCGATAGTGAATTATGTACATTCAAAATTTTCACAAGTACGCGATAATCAACAGAAAACATTCTTCCAACAGAAAACAATACAACCCGCATACGTCATATGGTAAAAACCATCAAACGCGAGACACACCGTAAAAATAACAATCACTGAAAAATTCGTTTCGCCCAAATCACGCACCACTCTCATTCAATCATTACAAAGTAATAAAAAGCGGGTGCCCAAATGGGAGTAAGCGTGCAGAAAGCGATATGGATGTTTGAACACAGAGCTACGTTTGAGAAAGCCAGCCTGAACAGCAATTACCAACTGTTAAAAACTGAACATTCGAAAAAGTGATATTTGTCAAAAAATCTTTCAATTTTCGAGAACAACCTGTGGAGTTTCAAGAAAACGTCAGCTATCGCTAGAAGCGAGATGCCACTCGGTCTCTCAAATGCATATCAAAATAATCGGGTGCCCTAATGGGAGTAAGCGTGTAGAAATCGATATGGATGATTGAACATAGAGCTTCCTTTCGAGAAAACCAGCCTGAACAGCAACTACCTTCTGTTAAAAAGTAAGACATCAAAAAAAAGTGAAATTGCTCAGAAATCTTTCAATTTTCTTGGAAACTTTTCGAATTTATTGGAAAAGCCGGTTCTTGTCGCAATTGAAGGGCCACTCCGTCTCCAAATGAACATCACAATAATGCGGATGCCCAAAAAGTAGTAAGCGTGCAAAAATCGACATGGATGATTGAACATTGAGCTTCGTTTTCAGAAAAGCAGCCTGAAAAGAAGCTACCTTTCGTAAAAAACTGAACTTTCGAAAAAGAGTGATATTGCTCTAAAAATCTTTCACTTTTCTTGGAAACTTTTCGAATCTCCAAGAACAGTCGGTTCTTGCCAGAAGTGAAGGGCCACTCGGTCTCTCGAATGCATATCACAATGATTGCGGGTCCTCACAAGGGAGTAAGCGTGCTAGGATGTGGGTGTGTCAAGCAAATGCAACGATCCAGATTTCTTCCTTGCTAAAGGGACTAATCAGACGGCTTGACTCTGTTATATTTGGGCGTGGGTGTGTGGTCCAATCAATTTTCTGTCATGACACCCACACCCACCCACAGCTACAGCCACAACTACACCCACGCCCACACACATACACATACACACACCCTGGCTCTGCATTTATTTGTTTTCTTGATAATTTCAATTGAAGAAAATTAATCTTATTAATATTTGAATTTGAATTGTCGATTTGATCGATTTCTGAAAAGCAAGAGTTGAGAATAGCAGATTGAATTGGTCTTTTCGTTAAGAGATAGATCGGTCTGTGTTGTTATTGATTTAGGCACTAACTTTTCTAACGAACACTCCGTTACGAAAGTTTCGATTGTTACAAGTCTTTCGTGTAATGCTTGGCAACGAGTTGATACAAAGGCCTTGAAATCTAATAATGACTACCGGAGGGTGTTTTAAAGTTTTATATATTTAGTGCATTTTGTTTTGTTTGCAGTGTGTTTATATTTATTATATTTTGCAAAATGTCTCACAAGATCATTTTTCTCTGCCACGTTTAACTTTGATTCTAAGAAGTATCTATCAATAAACATTGTTAAACAAAATGTCAGATTTGTTTACGTAACTGGAGCGGACGCAAAGAAAACAGTGAGTGAAGACACTCTTAACTTCTGCCGTATCTTTATTGTCTCTGACCATTTGCTTTTTGTCTATCTAAATACTTGAATGCAATTGAGAATCGATTCATTAGTTTTTTGTTTTCTTTGTCCAGATCTTTTTCATATTGAATATCTAAACATGGTCGAATTGTGTTCATTTCTGTGTGACTTTTTAATAATTTTCCTGCATCACTGTTCATCACATTTCTTTCTCTAGTTGGACTTGTTGCATTTGTTAGTCGATCGACTGAATTGAAAAAACCTGTTTTGAGAATGTCTGCTTGTGTATTATTTGATTTCAATCGCCGTTCGATGATATTTTTCACTAAATTCGAACCACCGGATTTCATTAACGTTTCATACGAAATATTTTGTTGTCGTAAACTGTCAAAACAAGTTTGAACCACTGATTGATTTTCAAAAAGCTTTTTTTGATCTTGAAATTTTTTACACTCTCGAACACACGGTTCGAGGATAGACCGAATACCTGGTTCCAATTTATGTTTGTTTGCTTCATAAATAGAAGATGAGTCTTTTGCTTGTAAAATTTGTGTAACCGTTTTTACAGCATCGGCCGTTTTTAAATACCCATGTGAATTGATGAAATCAGTCGTTGTACGAATTAATTCATTAATATCTTTGACTCGCTTAGTATATTCTTCCTGCAATGCTTGTGGAAAGGCACTAGCTATTAGTGGAGTTACAGATAATGAACCAATCTGCTTTTCAACTAATTTAAATGCACTTGATAATGGATTATTCATATCGAAATTCGAAATATCTACACCGAAATTGAGTGCCCGACTTAAAATTTCCTTTTCTTTCCCTTTTAGTAATGCATTTTCGCCACCAAATAATTGTAAAAAATTATTTACTGTTTTTATATTCATTATTTTATTGAAATCACGAGATAATAGAACTGTGACTGTTTCAATACTTTGCACAATTCTTTTAGAATAATTCAAAGTGTTTGTGTCTACACCAGCTATCTGTAATGCACCTAATGATATATTTGTCAAGGATTCTAAATTAACTCCATTTGTAACTAATTCATGTACAGTTTTAACACCAAAACCAATAACATTAATTGTTTGTGTTGAGAGCAGTGGTGTAGCAAATTGATTTAACATTCCGAGACTTAACAATTGTGTTCCATAGGAAACGACTTTATCCCCCAAATAATTAAGCATAGTATGATCATCTGTAATCTTTCCAGCTAAAACGAGGGTCATAAGTGAAAAAATAATAAGATCTTTTCACACTTACCGACAGCTAAAAAACCATCAACGATACCTTGTCCAATCATAGATGTACCTAATTTCACACTTCCAGAAAAGCATAGTATAGCGCCGCCAACGACTTGCGCAACACCCATGATGAAGACGAATATAGTTTTCCACAACGAACATTTTGCTGTTATTGTGAATTGATAACGAAACTGTAATCCTTCAAAAGCCCATTCCATTCGTTCATCTTCAAGTTCAGCCATGAGACATGCATATTCTGTAGACTGCAATTGTTTTTGTACTACTTCTTTCCAATATTCAATTTTACATTCGATTTCATGTGTATCAGTATTAAATTTGTATAATCGGTCTTTTTCACCTTGAATATAGGATTTTACAATATGTAGAAAGAGAATTTCAGCGACAACAGGTGGTTGTTGCTTCTTATTCTCAGTAGAAGGTGGTGCAGCATTGAATATACATAACATTTCACGATGATGCACTTCTCTTTCAAGATGCTTCAATGCATTAGTTAATGCCTGTTTAGCATCATCGATTTTTTTGTCATTAATCAATGATGGAATTTGATTGTAATAGGCAATAAAATCAGTGTTATCCAGCTGTTGTGCAGCTCTTAATAATTTTAAACTACGCATTCGAGCACCAGCCGGTTTTTTACCACATAATTCGTTAATACCAGCATCGATCAGATATTTCGGATATTCAATTAGTGCATTTAATATTTCAACATCATTCTCAGCTATTTTTCGTTCATGTTCTTCATCCGTTACAGCTATTGAAACATGTTGACGGTTCCATGGAATAAGAATATAACGCGGTGCAACACTTTTTTTCAATTTGACACATTGATCAAGTCGTGCTCGTACCAAATTAGCAAATGTTTGATATTCACGTTCAATTTCTTTTTCATGTTTTAGTTGATCAATTTTTGAGCAAAACTTTGCCCATGTTTCTCTCATTGAATCAAAACCTGGACGATAAGTTTTATTATTACCAAAATCAATTGAGTCTCGTTCACTGTGTGCTAATTCTAGAAACTTTTACAGAAGCTTATCTTTTGCTTCGATCTTTCGTACACGACTCAGTGCTCGTTGAATTATATTGACTTCAGTTTGGTCTCGTATGACTTTAAATCTTTCTATCGATTGAACTTCATCAATAGATGAATAGAATTGATGTGGCATATCTTGATAGATTATTAAACGTGCACTGCCAGGCTTACCTTGTCTGCCAGCACGACCGAATGCTTGTTGTTCAATACGAAGATTTCGCGGAAGGAATGTAACAATAACATGTAATCCACCACGATCGTTCACAGCTGTGACTGGTTTCATATCTGTGCCGCGTCCTGCTAGATTTGTTGCAACAATAATATCACCTTCATGTACATCTTCAGGTTTTACATGCTGTTTCAGATCACTTCGTATGTAGAGTTTAACATTTCGGTGAAATGACGATCTCAATTTCTGGGCTATATATTCAGCATCGGCAATCGTCTGACTGATAATAAGAACGCCACGGCGTTTCTGTATTGCAATCTCGCGACATTCGGCATAAATTTTATCGAACCATTGTTCACGAGATCGAGCGAGCTGGCCTACAACGAAAGCAAGATGAAATCAAAAGAAACACTTTACTTAAAAAATACTTTTCGCAGACCTTGGTAAACCGTGAAGGCGTTGTCCAAATACTTTGGTATAAGCATAACATCTACTCCATAGACATCTCGTACGAAGTCTTGTGACGCTTTTGCACCAACTGTACCTGTTACACCATACAAATTTGGTTGATATCTCTTAAAATATGTAACATTTGAAAAGAATGAATCACACATTCGTTCAGGTGACACTCTTAAACCATGTTTTAATTGTAGAAATTGATGTAAACCATCGTTCCAGTGCATATTAGTCTGTGAAACACCTGTATTTTGATAATCAACAACAACAATCTTTCCATCTTCAGATAAAACATAATCAATATTTAAATGCATTGAATATATTGCACATTTACAACTTTTTATCCATGCTCGTAATTTTGATTTTATATATTGTTGACGATAATTTGGATAACATAAGAGACTTCGATCTTCTAGTTTCTGTTGAATAAATGAAAATATATTAATTTGACAGTGTTTATTTTGTTCATTCTTCACGATAAAAGAATCATTGTCGCTATCATTATCGCGACCTGTAACTGCTATATTGTATGTTGAAAAACAACTCCAAATCAAACGAAATATAACACTAAGTCCTTTCATCCCAGGAGTCAATGAAGCTAATTGCGTGTAACTATTGGATTGATCAATGAACATACTATCTACTTCGTCGACAATCGCTGCATCATACGGTCGATTTTGACGTACATTTTGTAAATAAAATTCTGTTCTAAGTAGATCACCAGCGAAATGATTGACTGTACCATAAACAATATCCATAGAATAGTTTGTCTTCTGATCTTCTTCACCATTTAGACAATTGTGTGTACATGTTAGATTAAACATATCATAGTAATCTTTGAATTCTTCCACATCTCGTACTGCTAGTACTTCCGATGTTGTTATTATATCAACTTTTTTTCCTTGTTTACCAATAGCTAAATACGCAGCTAGCATTGAGACAATAATTGATTTACCTTCACCAGTTTTAATTTGTTCGATTCGTCCACCTTGTGTATTGTGTGTTAACAAGAGAATGACAGATAAAATTTGTATATCACGTGGTAAATACTGTTTATGAAGACATGCAGCTCGTATGATAATAGCCATTTTGTAATAATCAGCGTCTGATGACAAGAGACGACTGTTTGTCGAAGAATATGTTCGTGACCAGTTCTTGATGTCATGTACTGTCCATCGAGAAACTGTAGTTGTATAGTGACTCATAATTGTTTCAAACGTACATTGTAAATCAGAACGATTTATTATATTTTGATTTAGACTGGTCAATTCTTCAAGTAATGACTGCAAACTTTTACCTTTACCTGATTCTTTTATAATTTTCTGAAGTTCTTCCATCCAAAGTCGGCTATTGTTCGATTTCGTTAATAAACATTTAAGGATACGTTGAACTGTGTTTGATTGAGAAAGGCGATTTGTAACAATTGTTTCAATGAGAAGAATGGACGTTTTAAGAGTGTCGAGATTGTTAAAATTACGAGGATTTAAGATCACACCTTTTATTGATGCGATATCACTTGCAGTCCAGTTGAGATATGTTAACTCGTTTAGATTTTCATTCAGAGCCAATTGATACTCCTGTAATGGTTCCGGCTCCGGTTGATAATGAAAACTGTGAAACGGTATTGTATTGATAGTCTGCAATGAAACGCGTAGGCGATCCAATTCTTGTTGTTCTAAACATATTTCTCTAGCGGTTGTTGTTCTTGTAGCTTTTGCAGCTGAATTTATTAGACCACTGTTGCTTGCAGCAGTATCTATTGACGAGATTGAATTATACTCTGTTAACCAGTCATCGTTAAATTTGAAATCATTGTCAATTTGTTGAGCTACTAAAGAAAGTAGCGTGCTACTCCAATCAATAGGTGATCGTGTTTGAATAACAGGAAGAATTCGATCAGCTGACACTAGAGACACAATTGTGTCGTCTGAAATGATATTAAGAAGATGCTGAAGTTTGAGTTTTCGGTCAGAAGCAGCAGACGGTGATGTCCAATCAACAATTGTAAATAATAACTGAGCTTTCTGTTCATAAGTCCAACCAATTTTATGAAATTCGAAGAATTTTAAACATATTGATTTGAATAAAATTTCTTCAGGAGACGCCATTTTTTAGTTTTATTGAAGAAATGACTTGATCAATTATTCGTGGTTCAAGCTATAGAATTTATATAGTATCTATTAAGTTTGTAAATGATTTCTTCGCTTTACTTCCTAATAAGAGAATAAATAAGACAATTTTTGTCACAGTATCGTCATGAATGTTTTTTCCACTTTTAAAAAGAAAAGCAAATTTTATATATATTCCTTTTTTAGCATTTTGTAATTGAAGAGTATCGCAATAGACGAACACTGAAAAGAAAAAAAAACATTTTCTTTTTATTTCTATTGTTTTGCATTTTTGTTTGGATTTTTTGAAAACGGAATATTCCAACAACATTAAGTGAGACTAATGACCTCTCGAGGGTGTGAGTGTGTGTCTGATTCAGAGGAATATGCCAAGCGTACTTATGACGTGTTTCGATTAGATTCCTACGGGACAGTCTCGAATCCCGAAAAATCCCATTTACCCCATCCCGTGGGACAAACGGGACTGACCTGAAAATTTTTTGGGACGGGACAAACGGGAACGGGACAATTCGAAAAAATTCGGGACTGGGCAAACGGGATCCGGGACTTTTCGAAAAATAATATTGTCCCAAATTTCAGAATTGTTATATGAAAACATATTGTACCCTTTTTGATTTTTATTGATGACAAAAATCTGATTATCTTAATGAATTACAGAAAAAAAATATTGAAATTTGTATTTAAAACTGTTCGTCATCATGATCATTTTCATCTGCTGTTTTTTCATGTAATTCTGGACTTCCAGTGGTCAATTTAATTTTTTTATTTGGTGTTGAAGTATGTGTTGAATCAGCTGAAGTTAAACTATGATTTCGTTTTTTGCATAATTCAACAACCGATGGATAAATATCTTTTAAAATTCGCATATTTCTCTTAATAAATAACAAATTATTAATTTTATCTGTATCTAATCGTGTTCTACGATCAGTTATGGCGTTACAACTATCAGAAAATTAACGTTCTATTGTCGTATTTGTAGCAGGAATAGCCAAAATCCGTTTAGCAATTCGAGCTAAATTAGGATATATAGATTTATTTAAATGCTAATAAGTCAAAATATTCGTATTATTATCAATTCTTGTTTCATCTTCCAAATACCGATCAAATTCTGTTCTATCAATCGGCTGTTGTTGTATATTATCTTCATTATCTGGTAAATCAAATATTTCATCTAATGTATTTGTTGAATGCATTGTTTTTCTCACTTTATTTTTGTGTTTATTATTGTTGACAACAGGTTGAATAACAAGTGGATCAATTAATGTATCAAGTTGTAATTTCATTAATGTAATAGCATGTTTCTTTTTATCTGGTATAAGCTGAAAGCTTTTTAAATTAGTATCTAATAACATGGCCATATAATGCATGTCATGTATGATCCAATAATCGTTAAGATGTTTCGATGTGTAACGTTTTAAATGGGCTAAATGAAGAGAATCATTGTCACGCTCATTCGGTTGATTTAATAAAAACTGTTTGTACGAAACCGCTAGGTGTATTGTTGGTGTAAGTTCACAGCTAAGCTTTTCTATAGCATAATGAAAATATTTCAAATATTTTGTTAATTGCTCCAATACACCATAATTAATTTTCAAATAATTTTGCCTTTGATTAGTATTCAATATAGATGGTACACTCTAAAAAAAGTAGGTTTAATACCGAACTTCAGCGGTTCAGTACATTTGATCTAAACGGTTTTAGGTTCGGTAAAGTGAAAATCGTTTCGTAGTAATTATACATAATTTTTCTAAGTTCAAAAGAAAGGTATGGTTTCGCAATTTTCCAACCAAACTTTCTGTTAGCTCCGCGAACTGGTCAGTGGTTTCGCACTTGAAATATTAATCCATTTTTAGTTTCTCAAAATTCAACAAAGTTTCATAGTAAATTGACCAAATGACTGATGGTTCCGATTTCTAACCGAAGCTTCCGTCCTTTTTATTCTGAGCAATGGGAGGTTTGCTACAGTATTAGAAGGTTTAGAATTGTTTGTTGTGAAATTTTCGCCTTCATATTATGTATCTTATGGTTTCGTATATTTTCGACGAAAAATTTCAGCGTCATAGCGGTGATTGATGGTTTCGCACAAACTATACGAAACGATTGATCGTTCTGCACACTTTCTGGTGGTTTTACAATTTTCTTAAAATAACTTTACATCTTTTGTTAAAGCATTCGTAGGTTCCATGCATTTCGTACAACACCAGAAGCGGTTTGTAGTTTTGTGCATAGTTTTGTATGCCTTTTCATCAATAGCAAATGCTTCAATGTTACCTTTACCAAATGACTCAATAAAGAATATTCACTTTTAGAGTGGATTGAAAAGCCAGCAAAATTAATTTCGAAAAAAACAATCAGCTATTCAGTCAAGATACTGAGTAGATCTTTTCTCGTCCAGACATGGACAGTACAAATCGCATATCCCTTGCATATACTCATGCGAAAAAAACTAAAAGACTGCCACTACTCATAGGCAATTCACTGGACATTCAAAAATTCATGCTACGCTGTAAATTTCATTTTTATTTTTTAGTTGAAGAATGTCGACCTTAAATAAGCTAAAAGATTTTACAAAATTTTATGATTCGTTTGTCGATTTTTGAATGTTCACAAATGTTTGATGTCCGAAAAAGTATCATTTCAATCTGATTTTCTTGAAAAATTGGTTTTTAAGAGATTGGAAAATCAAGCCTGATTTTCTAGAAAATCATTTGAACAATAACAGTTATAAAGCCATCGTTCGGTCATGTATATAAGTCACTCAACAGTGTTGTGTATTCATTATTTCATCCAGCCACTGTAGCTAGTTGATAAATCATTTTTTTCCCGAAACTGCATGAGTTAGTCCGTTTGATTTGAACAGGTACATGATGCTGATTCATTTCTTTTAGCTCACAAGAACATAAGAAATAAAATTTTCCGAATATAAAATCAAGTATTTTGCCTTTTCATATTTTTCAAACTGTATTTGGACTGTTACGCAGTATTTTCATGGTTAAGCTAGGGAATCGTATTTTGAGTATGTTTCTGATCAAAATGTTTTTAAATCTTGTTTTAAATTGGTACATTTTTTTTCTGAGAATTTTTTTCTCTTCATTGCATCATGAAGGGGTTTTCTTTAGTAACTATGTTTTAACTTATATTCCAATTCTCATATTTTTCTTATTCATGATGTTATATGGAACATTTTACTCGACATTTATTTTTTGTGTTCAACCTTCATTATGAAATGAAAATGAAAATTCAATTTGAAACTTATGCAAAATACTTCAATGGCTAAATTAAATGGGAATTTCTAGAAATGCCCATACGCATTCACTTTCGACCATCGGACTATAAAATCGAATTTCTTAATTCTAACTTCTAGAATATCGCATTTTCAAGAAGGTAGCAATTCATCCATAAATATCGTATGGACTTTCCTAGAATATCCTTTATAATACTCTATAAATTATTTTCTAATTTTCAGTACATATGATAAATCCAATATCAAAGTAAGACTGATCGGGTAAAATCCCAAAAACTAAATATTGTATATTTCTTTTCTCGAACATAGATCAAATTCACCATCATAACTATCAACTAAAATCTTTTTAATGAATTTGAAGAACATGAATGAATTTCGTTTTTATACCTTACTTCGAACTATATCCATCACAAGTCGGATCCATAATTATTACAATCAAAATAAATAACGGGAATGAATCGATTTTTTTAATCTTCAGTCAAGTTCATTGTATCAGATTTTCAGGTATAATTATTCTCATAATATTCAAAACCAACGAATCAATCATTTCTTTCAGTCATATACTCTAAAAAATAAGTACTTTCCTGAACCCCCTAAAAGGTTCGGTAGATTTACAATAGCATCCGAATGATCCGAAATGCTTAAAAACCGATTGTTCAGTTCTATGAAACCTTTTTTTAAGTTTCTTAGAGCAAAAAAAGGTTTTGGAAGAAAATGCGAAACCTTAAGAGTTTCGTAGAAAAAAACTGCGAAACCACTGAGGGTCAAGAAGAAACTTTAAAGGTTTCACATTTTCTTCCAAAACCCTTTTTGCTCTAGGAAACTTTAAAAAAGGTTTCGTAGAAGAGGGTTCGACCCGCGGGCACACGGGAAGAACCCTTAAAGATTTCGTAGAACTGAACAATCGTTTTTTAAGCATTTCGGGTCATTCGGATGCTATTGCAAATCTACCGAACCTTTTTAGGGGGTTCAGGAAAGTATTAATTTTTTTAGAGTGTATATCGCGCTCATCATCCTTTTCTACTACTGTTACATGAATAATATGTAAAAAGAATAATGTATTCTTTTGTCTTAGAACAAGCTGATCACAATGATTTACTGGTACTACCATTCTGATAATAATCAAGAACATTAAATAAATTTCTATTTCTGTCTCAGATCCAATTTATCATTATCAATTCCAGGTATAATTTTGTCGTAACATTCTTGAAGAATGAATCTATTTCCTTTACTTTCTTAGATGAAATATATCATAGTACTCCAAAGTATGATTGTTAGAAAAATATCAAAGAACCCCAAATAAATGCCTTTCTCTATCTTAGATCGAATTCATGATCTTACGTTACAGGTATGCTTATTGTTATAAAATCGAGCCATATGAATAAATTTAGCTTTTCTATCTTTAGTCAAATTTATCATCGTGATTTTCAGATATAATTATTGCAAGAACATGAAGGTATTTCCTTTCTCTACTTTGGATCAAGTTCATTATTGCAATTGCCAGACGTGATCTTGTAAGAAAACTCAACCACATGAATAAAATTCGTTCTCCTATCAATCAAGTTCATCAACATAATTCAGGTACGATTAATTCAAGAAAATTAAACAACAGTTATAATATTTTTTTCTATGTAAGGTCCTATTCACCATCAGAAATGGCAGGTTAAGTTATAAGGAAGAAATAGAACAATTAGAATAAATATACTTTCTCTATCTCATACCAAGCTCATCATCAAAGATTGGAGTTACAATTGCTAACATGAAAATGACTAACGGTAATAAAGTTCCTTTCTGAAAATTGAATTTAAATGGCTTATTTTATTCTCACTCGTGGGGTACTAGAATGAAATTTACTATGGCTTAATTTCCATTCCCTTCCTAGATGAAGACCATCGTCAGAAATCAAAGGTATGTAACCATTTTTACTGAAATTGAAGAACATGAATAAATTTATTTTTCTATCCTAGATTGAATATAACATCATAACTCTCAGCTACGATAATTGTAATACGAGATGAACACATGTCAATGAATCGATTTTTTCTATATCAAATTAAGCTCATCATCATGATTCTCTGGTACTATTTTTAGAAATATTCAAGAACTATTAATGAATTGCTTTCTCTATCTTTAATCAATTGACTCATGATAATTTTCAGGTATGATTATAATGATTAAAGCATAAACACACACTAATTCCTTTATTTTCTATCTTAGATGATATTCATGATTATGGCACTACGGTATGCAAGTGTTGATAAACTCGAAGATCATCGACGCGTCAATTCTTATTATCTTCGATGAATGGGTGTGTGAAATATCTACGATAGTATTAATTTTGAGAAATGGAAGAAGACGAACTCAATGGTTCTTTTATGAGGGTTATTGTAAGGAAGCAGTGAAATGGTAACTAGATTGTGGTGCGTTAAATCTCTGAATATAAAATCAATTCAATCATACTTGGTGTTTGGTTTGGGAATTTTAAATAGTGAGTATCCTGAATATTTTCGCTCACGCTTAATCATAGCTGCGCAAATACAAATACAAAATGTACTCTGAAACTTTAACACCCCCAAAACCTAGAATCACT
>OENT01001611.1:0-38571 GCA_900239685.1 Rotaria macrura
CTAGATGACCTTTAGCACGCTCTGGATACACGTATATTTAATTATTCAGTCTAGTCCAGCTATTGCAATGACGCAGTTCTCATAGCATTGTTTATACGCTCAGTAAAAAAATGAACGATCTTTATTGATTTGATTATCACTAATATGTTTGTTCTTTTAACTTATTTAAATGTATAAAATTTTCTTTATTTGATTGTATAAAATAAAAAGATAGTGATTGTTATGGGTGGTTGAAAAACTACCTAGCAATTGCTATTTTTTTATGAACTCTAGACGAGGCGAGGCGAGGCAGCAATGAGTAACTCACCAGCATGACGAGGCGGGGACGAGTCACATTTTAGATTGACTCGCGAATCTGTGGTAAGAATTCGCTGATGGTTTTTTTCTGCATCTTTGGCAAAATGCTGATAGTTCGGTTACAATTCGGATAGCGATCTCTATCTTCTTTTATATATCTTTATTATTCCCATTTTTATTTGACGATCTCTATGAAAGAGCTAAAGATTTCAGTGAAGTGCAGATTGCAAACTGACCTTCAAAGTTAAAAGTGCTATGCATCTATAAAGATCCAAGAACATGGACATGTAAAAGTGAACGCATATTCGATGATATATGACAAACTCCAAATATCTTTGCCAATGTTTAACATATTAATGCAATAATTCTTTCACTAAAATCATATCTTAACGTGATATATTGTCATTAGAAGAAATACTCACAGTAACTATTAATAATATAAAGTGTCGATAACATTTTGATAACTTCTCTCGTAATGGTACATTTGCTCGATGATGCATTAAAGGTCTGAATTCATTTGGTTTAAAACGCTTGATTTGTTTTGGTTGAGATTTTAATACAAGCTAATCCTTGGTAAATACTATTTATCTTGCTATAGACAGACCACTTTTGTCGACCGTCAATCTTAGGCTAGGAAAAAAATACTGAAAAATGTTTTTTTACCAGCAAAATACAATTTATGTAACGAATAATAGAGTATTGATTCTCCAAAAGAATAAGATTTCAATTTTGTTAAAGAGGATAGGCCTAAAAGGGAATTCGTTTTTCATTATATATTGCTCAAATGATAGCTTGGATTTTTTGGTGCAAATGATTCTTCCAAAAAATTAGCTTGTGAATAATTAGTCCTAAACGGTGTCACGCGCACATTTACCTGGATTTTTTTTTGACAGTAGAGTCAAACTGTTCATCTTCGGACATGAGCTTATTTCATATTGAATGCTTTCTGGTTTCATTGATCTTTGTGGAAATATTTTAATAGTACTTTGTTTTTTGTCTCAATAAACAGTGCAGTTTTCTTCTGTAGAATAAGACAATAGATTTGAGATTGAACAATGCAACTAAGAAATAGATAATTTACCTTCAATATAGCTGTTTGCACAACTGAATTTGCGTTATGAGACCGCATTTGTTAACAATGATTAAGCAGATCATTCTGTAGATGAAGCAATAAGAAAAAAACTTATAACTTTTTCCCCGACAACAGGAATGATGAAGTTATTACGAACTTCTAATTGTGTACATTATTAATGAACTATATCCATCATAGTTTGAAATAATGTCCTACTTGAATGCTCTGATGTTGATAATATACCACCAAGAATGATAGATTATATGTTTATTATTTGTAACTGAACCGTCACTATTAATTATCATAGTGAAGCATGTTTCTGTTTCGAAATTTATTTTTCTGAAGAACTGATTTATATATCTCTCGTTGACGTTTCATTTGAAGTTGTTTCAGCATAGAATAAGAAAAATAATTGTTATCGTTGTGAATTTGCATTAGTAGCATTCAAAATACATCTTATCGATGACTTTTGAACCACATCTATTACAGATTTGATAACAACACCATTTTTAAGAAACGCCTAGATTCATTTTTTCTTTTAATAGATTATCAAGAAGTAGGTATTTTAGGAACATTTAATGATTCCATTAGACGACAGTGGGCATCAATATCATGATTACTCTGCTGTCTTCAAATTTTGAAGATGATCATCGATGGAGCTATGCCGTTACTAGTTAATTGTAAACGAGGTAATGATATTGAAGAACATTACACTTAGATAAATCAATTGTTGCTTTAAGTTCTGACTAGGAACAACATGCATCGTTCTAATAAAAGGAACTCAGCTATTCACTGGGTGTGAATGTGAGTTTGGATGTCTGTGAATTGAGTTCAAATGTGTATGGGTATGACCATACTCTGTTGTCGATCTTGTTGTACCTTCATCCATAAATAGTCCTTCACTGGTTGACCTAACCATATCCTTATCTTCTCCCAAGGTCACCATTCTCGAAATCGTGTCCTGACAGGAAAAGTTAAAAATCATTTTGAAAGTTACTTCCTTGAAACGAAAAACTGACTTTCTTCACATAGAAACCCAGGTCGAAGAATTCAGTGACCAGGAATCCTGTCCGGATTTCATCGGGTTTTGTCGGAATCCGACGAGAACTGATAGAGATCTGTGAAAAATTATTCGTATCCAGTCGGATTTTATATCGGATTCCGGGTCACTGGATTCCCAGTTACTTCCGATCGAATCCTGTAGGTATTAAAACGACACGGTAGGATCTGATTACTCACCTTCGTTCTGGGAAGAAACAAATTATCAATGCAGCTAATATTTTTACTGCCCCTCCCCATTTCGAGATGACTTATAGATCTGCGCAATGATGTAGTAGTTTTTTCTCGAGTGGCTGCGCTTGTGCATGTGCATCTCTTTCAATATAGCTGAGTTTTGTTTCGAAATCAACCAAAGCACCGATAGTGACATGCACAATTCCACCCACACGCACAACCTTACTGATCTTCGCATCCAATCCCATTCGCATATGCACTCGTACACTCGAACCCTCCCAGAAACGAAAATCAACATTGACACTCACACCCTCGTTATGGAAAACTGAACCTTGTTTTAAATAAAAAATAAGAAGAAATATCTAAAATAATCTTTTTTGAATGTCTAATTATTCAATCATTTTTTGGATCTTGTTCTATCTTTAGCATATTCCAACATGTTTTTGTTTAAATATTTTAAAATTTCTAGAGGGATCTGAAATGACTTGGAGCATCATGTTGCCAGTAGAGTCCCATAGAGCCAGATAGAATCAAGTAGATTCAATGGAGTCACTAAATAGCAATTAGAATCAATGGAATCATAGATTCACAGAATCAATTTTTCCCGCCTTGAATCGTTTGCATCAACACCCACACCGATATCCATACGAACTATCTTTTACAGTCCCAGTTACAAGCCCGATCACACTCACATCCATACCCAGAGGAACACGGATAGTCAAAAGCACACTCATCAACTGTAATGATATCAAGATCGGTGCAGAAGCTTGATTTCAAGTATGAACGATTGCGAATGTCTGCACGGAGAGAGTTTCTGGTACTTAAGAGGCATCACATGAGGGACAAAAGCAATAAACGAAGGAATTGCCAGTTTCGGTAGATGCCGTTTGGTGACGTTCAATCTTTATTTCCCTTGTTTAATTTTGTCTGCTTGGTTGATCTTTTCCTTCGCCTTAGATCTCTCTTCCTATTGGTTTCTCGAATAAAAGTATACTCTGAATATATTATAGTATCAACCCAACGCCATCGTTATTTTTAGCATTATGATTGGTTATGCTTCGATACCATGCTTCTTGTATACAGAATAGAATGTGAATCATATACAATTAACATTAGTGATGCATCACAAGCAGAATTGCAGCTCCGGTCTACTGGTTTCGATCAATCCTCGTTCTTTTTTATGATGCATAAGTAAATATCATTATTTTTCTTCTCGTTTACATTCATAAGAATAAAAGAATTGACTCGATCAATTGTAAATGTGATCAGGACATCAAATTATGATAAGTAATAATTAAACACGTGCTCCTTCTTCGTCAAGCAGGCAAGTATTAAGTATTCTTTTGAAATTAAAAGACTTACCGGAATAGACAAAGTCTTATTCATGTATTTAGATTTGTTGACGAGAGTTCATGAACTTAATCATGTGGAAACACCTTAGTATCTTTATTTTACTTGTTCTTCTTGAAAAGTATTCTTCTACATCTCATTTTGTACTGTCGATCGAACCGGAAATAATGGCTATTCCATCAGTTGCTTTTCGTTATCATTCACCTACTATTGACTTAACAAAACATGGGCAATCTTCAGATGATTGGATGCTTTATATTCAATGTTAAATATAGTGCTTGACTATAAGAAATCTCTCTAAATAGTTTGTTTATTATAGGTTGGGTTTTTGAAGAAAATGCATTTCGTGCAATGTATGTTTCATCCATTTTTTCAAAGGTTATTGGTAATGATGTAAGTGACAGATGTGTATTTTATTACACAGCAAATGGAAGAAAATATGAATATATATGTATTGAGAGTTTGAAACATCAGGTGTGCACAAAATCTAATAAATATGGATTAATTAAAAAGAAAATTCAAGTAACAAATGATGAGATTGAGCACTTCCGTGTTCCAGGTGGAATTGGAGGAATAGTAGAATATTTTGCATCAACACCCGATAAAAAAATTCAAGCAAAAGGTGAAATTTTTTTATGTGATGATAATGGGATCTCAATAATTAGTGACATTGTAAGTGTTTATAGGACAGGTGGTGATTTACTGACATTTGTTTATAATAGGATGATACAATTAAAATAAGTGACGTAACAGATTTTCGTTCTAACCTGCGAAGTACATTTTCTGATGAATATAAAGCAGTTCCGGGTATGTCTCAACGTTATCGTTATTACGAATCATTATACAATGCAACTTTCCATTACTTAACGGGTTTACCTGATCAATTATATCCCCTTTTCCGTGAATTTCTCGAAAGTGAACAGTTCCCATTAGGTTCATTTCACATGCAACATTATACGTGGTCATCTTCCCATCTGTTTCAATATTTTGATTCAGAATCGCTCATAGAACACAAAACAAATGTTTTACAAATGTTTTTACAAGAAACTGACTCGAGGCAGTTTATATTATTTGGTGATGTTTTTGAAAAAGATCCAGAGATTTATGCAAGTATTTATCAGCAATATCCAGCAAAAATTTTGAAAATTTTTATACGTGTATTGGAGAAAAATGCATTCAATCGATTGGACCAAGTATTTGAAGATATACCAAAAAGTAAATGGGACACTTTTACTGATGGTTATGATTTACCGGAGAAAATTTTCTAGAAATAAAATTTTGTTATTTTATCCATTTGTTTTCTTTTTGGGGGTGCTGAAACGATATATTTTTTCACGCTTCATTGAATGTAGGCAAGGATGTGGGTTTTGGGTGTGTATGTGCGTTTGGATGCAGGTTCGATGGTGGGGGTAGGTATCATTGAGTTAGGTAGTCACGGTGGCACCCATAACCACTCATGCTGATGACATAGGTAGGAGTGATTATAAATGTGGATGGTTAACTCAAGGATAGTCATGTTCAGACCACACACCTACATTGGCACGTAAATCCACACAACCAACCTCTTGAACACTTTACACTCCAAGAATTTGAAAGAATTAGTACAGATCGTGACTTACAGTCACCAAATGGCTCCTGTCTCAGAGTATTATTACAAGTGACCGAGTAGAATCAAACGGTTTCGAGTTAAAAAGTATTACAGTGCTAGAAATATATGATATGAGATCGAGCTCAAATTTCATTGAGATAAATGCGTCTTCGTTACATATATCGAGTACAGAAGTAATCTTGTTATTCGGTTTTACAATGCAGTTTTCTCTTTTTATTTTGAATTTAACTTTCAATGATACTAAATTTCTTTAAAATGAATACGAAGCAAAGAAATTCTCTCTAAGAGAAAAGATTTCCTTTTGGGCATATTGATTTGCGAAATCGAGGAAACATTCTCGTTTTTGTGTACTCAAAAAGTGAGTACACTACTAAAATCGGTCAGTGTGTCCGTCCGGCCGTCCGTTTATCCGATAACTCTTCACAATAACATTCGATTGAGTGGAAATTTTGTGCACAGAATTGTCTCCTCAATATCTCGGTCGAGTTCGAAGATGAGAAGGATCCGGCAAGAAATGGCTGAGTTATCGAAAAAATTGTCATTTTTCACCAAGCAATCCCTGAGGTGGGGTACAGGGATTTTTTCAAAAAAAACTTTTTTCTCAGAATTATCCACAAGATATATAAATCGACTCAGTTTTTAACGCTGATTCTGAATCTGATTTCAGTTTTAAAAAAAATCGTAGTTTTCTAACGAAACATTGACTGAAAAGGTCTCGAAATAAACAAAAACTGCATCCCGGAACTAAATTGTCTAGATATATCTCAGTTGGCCAGTAGTGTTGGGATTTACCAAATACCTGGTTCTTTAGCTATTTAAAAGGACTATCGAAAGGTAAAAACCCGAAGTCAACAGATATTAATATTGACCAAACCATCCCTGAGGGGTGGTACAGGGATTTTTTCAAAAAAACTTTTTTCTCAGAAATATCCACAACGTATATAAATCGATTCAGTTTTTAACGCTGATTCCGAATCTGATATTAGTTTTGAACTAAACCATAGATTTGTAACAAAACGTTGGCTGCAAAAAGGTCTCAAATGCACAAAAACTGCATCTAGAAACAAAATTGCCTAGATATGTCTGAGATGATCAGTAGTTTTGGAGTTTCCCAAAATGGTTTACCAAGATACTTTATCCGTGCACTCATTCTAGGATGACTGATTTGTCTCATTCACTTTTTGAAGTACACATAACTCTCGGACATAAGTCCGAAGTTTCCGCATTTATTTAATTGAAGAATTGAATGATTTTACCTTGTTTGAGTATAACTTCAATATTTTATCAGAACTCAATTATAACCAAATGGAAAGGATGGGATATTTTTCATTTGTTTTCAATGCTCGATATACAAGATAACAATAAATAGAACCTGACAAAATCTTTTTATCATATTTTTCGAAAATATTGAATTGTTTTCAATCTACTGTTCAAATTGAAGAGAGAAGTCAAATTCTTTAACTTCGAAAGGAGCCGAATTTATAACCGATGGAAATCCCCTTTTCTAACTTTCACATATAAGATTTAACTTTTAATAATTTTGAATTGGAATTTATAACATATGTAGGCGTCCTATATTTAGAATACGGTTGTTGATTATCAACGGTGCAGTTCACTGCTTTAAAGAAATTTTCTCAGTTGAATTCCTTTAAGCTTTCGTTCTTGCATTTTTTTAAATTGTGTTTTTTTAATTTTTTTAATCCTGAGTTAAAGTTTTAAAAAAGGAGCAAAATTAGAACATTGCGATATCGACGAGATTTCGCATCGACGAAATACTTTGCTTTAAAGAGATATCGGCATTAAACACCGACAAGAATTATTTTTTTCTAGATGTTGAATTGAAATTCCTTCTTTGACTGCAAAAGTCTTCTGTAACATGAGAGTGGGTATTGCATTTGTTTGAAGATCTCACAGACTATCATGAGTTATTTAGTATGTTGACCATGTTTGATAGGAATTTATGATTGAGAGATATCAAGTTTGTCAAAAATTATCGTGCGGTATTATTGAAAAAAGGAAGCATTACCCTAACGCACTGCCAAGTGATATTGCAAATAATATATTAGGAATTTCAACTTCTCTTTCTTGAGATTGTATTTCAATCAGTTCGACATATGTTAGAGTTATGTGACTAAGACAACATGAGATTATGATAGCAACGCCTCAAGAATCTTTCTTAATCGGTCTTCGATTTTACATTTAATTATGAGTGTAAATATGTTTATAGTTATAAAAAAAGGTGTGGCTGTGGCTGTGGGTATCATTTTCGATCTTCACATAATGTGGGGCATCGGCACGCATAGCGACAGTCAGATCCTGCAACTACTCTTCAGAAAAAGGAGGTTTGCAGAACCTTTTCAGGTTTTGTCTTTTACCCGATCGTGGAACCCCTAAACATAATCCTGCAAGAGAAAAAAAGAGTTGAAGTCCGCTCTGAAACACCTGTTTTTATCTTCTACCGAACCATTTTTCGGGGTCCTGTGATCAGATGAAAGACACAACCTTAAAAGGTTCTGTAAAACTCCTTTTTTTAAAGAGTTGTTTCAGGATGTGGCTATGGGTGCCGATGCCACACAGTATGTGAAGATCGAAACCGATACCCATACCCACGCCACTTTTCGGTTCGGTTCGGTTCAGTTCGAAAAAAAACACGAACCGATCCTATCACTCATGTGGTAGAAACTTCATGGAAATACACAGCAGATAAGATTATTACAATATCTCCTCTGGGTTTTATCCACTGTGGGGAATAGAAGGCAAATAGGCAGACTATTACCCATTTTACTTGTCTCCTTATCATGTATTGCTTAGGATCCACATAATTATGTCTGTATATAAGTTTCGAGCAGAAAGCTTTCATAAACAGTCTACTTTCAGTATCAGGATAATATACCATGCAAAATCACGCAATGCTTATTATCGGTGTGGTGATATTTTTGGCCAGTATTTCTTACTGTAATGGTGATATTTTTCGCCAGTATTTCTTACTGTAATGGTGATACATGTAACTGCAGGTGCTGCGCTGGGAATTTCTGTACACCACAATTGCAAGGGACCATTGCCGTCTCATCTTGTGGCTCCACGAATTGTCAATCGATGTGCCAAGCCAGTTATCCATCGCAGTGCATAAATGGGCCGGGAAGCGCCTCTTATCAATGCACAAGCGGCACGGTTTCTGCACCAAATTGGNGGTTGGTGTATTCAATATGGGAAACAAATGCAATAGGAGTCGATGCTGTTGTCCATCAGGAAAAGCGACTCTTTCGAGACGAGGACCAAGTTCTTTACGTTTCCAGTTTGCAGTTATTGGCGTCTGTCCTTCAGAATTGTCATCAATAGATGAGATAATGCCAATGCCTGATGGCTTCATTACTAGCATACTGTTTTTGGGCAGTCCGATTCAGATCCGGCTCAGTCAGGATAGCCGTACAATCGATCTAAATAATTTAGGAGCATCTTATTGCAGTGAAGTTGCCACAAGAAGCGCAGCTATATCAACAGTCAATATGAATTTGCCACTCCAGTCTCTGTTGATTGGATTAATGGCTCTTGCGAAATTGCTGGTATAAGAACATTTCTGCGTTTCATTCTTGCTGCCTCTTGCATCCAAATTAATTTTCTTGATTTCTATGTTATAGCTGAGACAAGATAAAAGCGCATTGCTATTTTTTTATTGATTTAGAATTTTAAATATTTCATAAAAGAATTTCGAATCTGCTATTCCAATGGCCAGTGTCTGTCCATCGTGAATATGTGTACGTGGGTCTCGATGCTGAGCCACTGGGGCCATGAATGTGGATGTAGGGCGGCTAGGAGTGAGCTAGAGTGCTGGTGTGAGTGCCAATGCGAAAGTGTGTGATCTTGTGTGGATGGTTGTGAACATTCGTGAGTGCTATATGGGAGGGTGTGGGCTTCATTTTTGTGTCTGTGAACGAAAGCCCAGAAGCGCACCGCACAACCACCCATATCCCTTACTAAACCCCACGCACACCCCACCCATTATCCACATTTGCATATAAGTTATTGATCAATTTTTTTAATAATAACCATTGTAATAAAATGGATTCCTTTGTCTGTGTGGGTATGCTTTCAAAAGAATGATTTCAAGCTCCATACGGCTCGTTTAGACTTTTTCGTGAGTTCTTGTTGCATATCATTTCTCGATAAGGCAATATTATCATGTTTCTGTCAACTGATATCTACCTGTCTGAAGGTTGCTCTTCGTCTCAGTAGATCTTCATGTCTTCTTTTCCCGGAATTCTGTGTGCATTTGGTTTGTTTGTCTTGCAATGAATTCCTGGCATGATGTTGTGATACTTTAGATGTGTGGAGGTGTTGACTCTCATGATTTTGGATTTGAACTCTATAGTATTGTAGTCAATTTTTGTTATATGCGTGTGAGTGACAACAATAGATTACGCCCCACCCACACTCATCCATTTGATGCTGGTCACAAATCATATGTGCCCTAAGATCATCATGAGTGTCGAATGTTGCCGTTCAGCTTTCGACCCAACACAAATATATTTCGTTGTGCGGTCGATCTTTCCGACTCAAAACAACAAATTATAACTAGAGTACCAAAAAATTACAAATACTTACGCCTAGACTGTTTTAATAGTGATGGATTTTGGTTCATTGGAGTATTAAAATTAGAAACTAGTTCCATACTGGAAGCAAATTAAATTTTTATACGAAACAAAGAGACCATCAACGCGATTCCTGATGATTTGATTGTTAACATGTCATTGGTAGAATATTTAATGGAGCCAATAGTGCTAACATTTGGTATTATCGATTGAGATAAATAACCAACGAAATTATTATAAGGTAATAAATTAAAGGCATACTATGACGAACAAATTTTATGCATACCTTTATCACGTACAATGTCTCCAACGGCTACTTTAAAATTTTTGACACCATCATACGCCTCCATATCTTCTTTGATATCGAATGCATTTGATATATCATGAACACAATGACACCATGCTCACATTCACGACTTATCAACATCACGTATCCTATCGCAAACATCTTTCACTTTTTGAATCTCATTGTATTCCCGTACTGTCCACTCGAGTCACACTAGCAGATAGAAACGTAAATCTTACTATTTGGTTTTTTGTATAAATGAGGTCATTTCACTCACTTGTTCGCAATTCAAACATTCAGCTTTTGCTGTTGGATATAAAATAAACGTATCGGGGTTATCAGATCTTTTATAAACATATTTTATATATGAATAATCTTGTTTAAACTTTTCAACTATTAAGTGAGTTGCACTTAGTGTATCATAAGGCCATTTTGACTTGCAACTCCTAATGCAACAATGTATGTTGATTCGATATAGTTAGCATTAGAATGTGCTTTTATTTTTATTGTTCTTGTTGTTCTTCCAGCAGTTTCTGGTTTAATGGTGTTCGTACTTTGAGAACTAGTAACGACAAATGATCCGACCAAGATCGATAGAACTTTTTCCAGAAGTATGTGTTGTACGATTCTCTATAATTTTCAGAGATGATTTATTGTCCCCAATCAAATAATGTAAATGTTGATCCTGGTCTTAAATTACTAATTATTTTTGTTTTTTCATTATCTTGACATACAACACGTATGGCATGGCAAAAACATTAAATTATACTTTCAGTTGAATTGTGAAAATCATATGAAAATTCTTCACGATCTTCACTATGGATTACATTCGATATGTGATATTTAATTTCGGCTGATGTATAAACAATATTTTCACATTCAGCACATCTTTTTTTATGTGGTATTGAGCATGGTGATCGTAATTCTTTTGTTCTTTGATCAGATAATGCATGTTTAATTCAATAGAACTCACAGTGAGCAACTTTTTGACAATACTGAGAATAGCCATGTTTCTGACATAACAGTCCATTTCTATTTGTTTTTGTAAACGTTTTTCTTTTCATCTTGTCGTACTGAAAATTTTTCAACGATACCTGCCAGTACCAATCATCTATCATAAGTCCAGAAGGAATGCCTTCATTAGTGACTTGTTTAGCTTTCAGTCCTCTTTCCTCTAGAGAAATTGAGTAGAACTGCTGTCCGGAAAAAATCATCGAAACACACATCACTTGTTGAACATGTCCGCATCGATCATAAACTTGAAAATGAAATTAGAAACGGAATATTTCCAATGTTAAGGGATCCAATCTTTACCCCCAAATCATGCTGATTTGGTGTACTTTTCAGAGCTTTCAATTCACTCCATACTCCTTCTACATTAGTAACAAATCAATCAAGCCCAGCAAGAACATGGCGCTAACTTGCATTTATTGAATTCAACAACTCACACAATTCACTAACACTGTATCCATTATAGTTGATTTCTAAAAATATTGTGACAGAAATAAATGCTGTTCTATATTACAAGTCTCTCCTCACATGCCATCACAATGCTGTTTGTGTTGCATTACGACATGATACTTATGTGTTTGCAATATTTGCTTAGGTAGTTCAATATTTGCACCATCGTCCATTTTGATTTTAGTTAAACCATATTACTATGTATTTTGTATTACTACGTGGTGCTGAACTCTCACGTTCGACCAGCCATGATATAAAATGTTTTGCAATTAACAGATTTTTTATGTTGACGATGTTGTATATCATTGATTTCACTTTTTATTGAATACGTTCCGTTTTGAATTTTATTCATTGAGAATCTTTTATACACTAATATCCTGTACCACTTGATAAGATTTTCAGCAATATTAAAATACTCCAGTATTGTGGCAGCTATAAACACCCGCATCCACACGCTGCGTGAGTCTATCGGATAATAAAGGTCAAAAAGTTTGCTTTACTACACTTTTGAAGAACGACGAAGTATTTGGACTTACTGTCTGATAGAATTACAAAAGCTGTAATTCTATAAATATACAGTAACAAAGGTTGATATCACTCTTGAAATAGTGAAAATTTTCTGAACGATAGTTATGGCATAGCTTGGAAATACAGCGAGCATGCGGAAGTATGACATTTTCACTTTTACCCTCTTGGAGAAGTGTTGGCTTACGTAACAGGTATTTTTACACCTTCCATCATCCCTAATGTCTTTATGTAGTAAAGCAAGGAGGAAGTAAAGTCAGTCAAATAAGGAAATCTACTATGAAATCCTGTTTGCGGTGGCCCGTGACAATTCCACCTTTATTTGTAACTTCTAGACTGATTGACGCATCTTGAACGAGATGTGGATCTCGTGAGTCTGTTTGGTAAGTACCAGAGGTGGCCACAAGGCAGGACGACCCTGTCCTGTCCTGTAGCAAGGCAGGGTAAGAAAAAAAATTTTGTCCTGTCGTAAGCAGGACATGGTGGAACAGACCAGGGTGGAGGACAGGACAGAGCAGCAATTGCAAGTCCTAGGACAGGACAGGACAGGGTGCGGCATTACAGCCTGTACAATTGTTCCTCACAATTTTCAACTTTTAACTTGACGATAGCGTCTTTTCATTTTTTAGGAGTTATATAGTAAAACGGCTGTTCCATAGAGGGCGGTACCAATCGGTCATTAGAATTATCGTGCGCAAATACACTCCAAAGAACATGGTAGAATTAAAAAAACTAAATAAAATCACCATTAAACATTAGTTTGCTTTTTTACTATTCTAAGTAGCAGCAACTCTACTTCATCTATACTACAGATCCTTGAAAAAAAGACCTGATTGTTTAAATGTTCAATGTTATAAGTACAAAGGGGAAAAGTCAAGTAACTACCTAGTAAACATGAACTAGAGGAATAAAATCAGCAAAAATCTTCTGAACCACCAAGAAAAAGACTCAAGAGCCAACGAAATATTTTGGCAAGATTTAAATCTAGAAATTTAAACGAAGAAATCGATGATAATGGTACTAGGGGAAATTGAAAGCGAAAAATGAGAATATATTATCAGACAAACTCATGAACTTGATCGTTATCTCTTTGTGAATTTGATAAGTTCAAAAAAGAAATTGAACCTTTAACATTTTTGAAAGTCCATTATGAGCAGTTTCCACGTCTTTCAAGAGGTATTGTGTGCAAATCTTGAAAAAAAATTCTCGAAGATAAAATCTCGAATGAAATAATCTCGAAAAAGCGAAATCTCGAAAACTTTCAATTCGAAAAATTCATTCCTCGAAAACTCCCTGTTAAGAAATCAAAAATCTCGAAAGAATAAATCATCGAAAGCAAAATTTTCGAAAAATTAAAATTTCGAAAGAAAAAATGTCGCGTTCCTGTCAGTTTATGATACATATTATCATAATTATAAAATAGCAGGTGACTAAAATTAAAATTTTATTATAAAAGTTGATGAGAGTAAATCAATAAAATGGGGAAAACGAATGAAAAATAACATGAGAATATTAGTTCGTCCCAACCAATAGAGAAAGTCCTTCAAGTAGATCATTAAGATTTATGATATTCTTATTGAAATCCGATTGGACTGAATGTACTCGTTGTTGAAAATCAAGAACTTTTTTGTTTGGCTTCTTTTTTATACCCATTACCACAAGGGGGAAACAACTGACTTTATGACTTTAATGATCTAAATGATCTAAATGATCTAAGTGATCTAAGTGATCTAAATGACTTAGATGATCTGAAAACTTAAAATTCATTATTATTTCTCGTCATGGATCTTACTTTAAGTTTAATTGTTACTTGAGAATTCTACGTCCACTATTCGCATGCCATGTAAAGAATTTTCCTTTAAATCATTGGCTCTATAAATATCTGATTCATCATCACTATCACTTCCTACATATTTTAGATCCACTAATCCGTCAAATGTTAATTTATCGTCGGATTCAGATTCAGATTCAGAATCTGACGATGTATCTATGAGGCTAGACTTATCAACTGTTTTCGATATCGCATTCATTCTATTCAAAACAAAATTATTCAGATTCTGAAACGTATGAATCTTTTTTTNACCGTCTATAGTTTTTGAACATGACATAAAAACTGAAACGTGAAAAAGTTATCAGTAGGTGATAAAGCCTCCGGCATGACTCTAGAAGAACGAAATTTGCTTTTACATGTTTTAGAATTAAACACAAAGATTTGAAGAGATTCAATGGGTAAACTCGCTTCTACTACTAGAAGAATGAGGTATATTAATTAATATTCACTAATGTTGATCCATTGAAACGACGTGTTTGTGATAAAAAACTCTTCGTCCTAATTTTCCAATAGATTGAGAACATTGTCATTTGATGATCATTAAGACATTTCATCGGAAAAATATTCTTCCTTTGCCAGAAATCACGCCCCCATATACGGTATAAAAAAACTGTGAACCAAACGTAATAAAGTTGCTCTTTTATAATAGTTGCTCTATCAATATGTGCTATTATTGCAGAACGCATGGGTGTTAAACATAAATGAGTAGCTAATGAATTAGATATTATTCGCAAAATGTAACATTTTGTTTGTCATCGAGAGAATTTTGACTTTACCAAGACACTTTTTAGGTTGTTCTTACTAGCTATCATTTTTGATAAAATATGTAGCGACATATTCTGATGACTGATGATTATTTTAGCTGTAATTGAAAGCAAACGATTACTAAATTTTGCCCATGTATGAATGGGTTCTTGAAGGCAGAGAATTAACAGCTGTTTCCAAATGAAAAACTAGTTTCAATGAACCACTAGAGATACTTCAAAGGTACGAGGCCTATCACTGATTTAAATGTTAGGTAATGAAGCCAAAAAGGACTGAGACAAGTTTCATGGCTTTTAACTATTTTGCATCGCATCCGTTGAAAAACATATTATCCGAATACCTTTTGCTAAAAATCCAGCAAACATCTATATCCATCGATTTATAATATCTAGTGATGTATATTTTGCTATTAGTGCGATATGCCGAAAGAATTATCGGACTAGAAATTTGTTCTGTGCTCTTAATAGGCTGAATTATATTTATGTTTAAAAGAACAGTTATCAACGCTAGAAAACTAACTTTATAATTGTACGAGAGATTCTTTTCGATAGCGATTAGTAGTAGGACGCTCTTCGTCAAGAGGCAACGAAAAATTGACAGAATTATTTGAATTTAAAAATATATTTAAGAGCCGATTTTGAACACTAGAAAGAAATGCTCAATAGAATATAGAAAGAAATGTCCTAACAAACTATCCATTCATATATTGTATCCGTTCATTATTCTCTACTTAACGGATAAGGTGAAAAATGGCCAGACCAATCATAAAATCATCCAACATTTTCAAAATTATAACTGTCCTATTGCTCTCCCCCCGACGATATATCGTTCTCAGTAAGGAAGCAGCGTGACCTTTTTGAACATACTTCACCTCGATAGTTTCTGATTCTACATCACGTCATCGAAATAAAGTAACAATAAAGTCTGTCGATCCACAATCATATGACGCCCGGTCGAAAAAAGATTTGAAAAATCTAAGAAATTATCCAACAATGAATAAGTAGAAGCACTATAAATGCCAACGATAAGTATCTTCAAATTAAATATACAAAACGGAAATAAGCTCTATGTGGACAAAATCATTTTTTAGTGGCGTTACTCTAAAAAGGACATCAAATTCCACTTTAAGCAGTTCAGTTTCAAAACTTTGTGAATTGAAACATTACTTTCGAAAACTAAATAGTATATGTTGCAGACGAGTCTTGAAGCTACAAAATAACTATCAAACGTTTTCCTGAATATGTTTAGATTTTTAAATAAATTGAAGTTTTTTTGCTTTAGCGACGTGACAGAGTACTAATACACAGCCAAAAATGTTCTCCTAAATTCGAATGAGAAGTTCAAAATCGATTTCAAACGGAACAATATTTTGCTCAAATTCATTAGATGATGATAACACCAAAAATTTTATTTCAGCAGTTGAAAGAGTCTCTAAAAATTCATTTGTTTCTTGGGGAATAAATTGGAGTCCGATTCGATAAAAATTTTATCACGTGTGCCGCTTATATCGCAGTCAATTCTGAAGGTTTTAGATATTTCTCTCATATGGTTAGAGAGAGATTCACTAATTATTTTTTAATTAATTAATTGATTCACTAATTCATTTGAATTAATTGTCAGATTAAACAGCTAACATTTTTACATAGATCTATGCTAAAAGAATTCATAGAAAAAAATAACCCATGGAGAGAATCATAGTCAAACGAAAGGAAGGAATGTACTAGCTTTCCTGACTTTGTCCATATACTCATATAAATAGATTTGCGAGGATGTATATAAAGTTTGTTTTAATGTTTTTTCTTTGAATGAACATTATTTGATGAAGATGTTGCTCGTTTGGAACGAATAGAACAATCTTTTCGCTTGACAATCATCAAAAAATAGTGATATCCTATATGTGCTTATATGGGATTATTGTTTTTCTTACTATCTTCCAAACGTAACACTGAATGTTGATATTCTAATCGACTTGCAATGAATGATAATCAACACACTTTCTTAAAATTTCTTGACTTTTTGATGACTTTAATGATCTAAATGATCTAAATGATCTAAATGATCTTGATGACTTTGAAGTCAAAAAAGTCATCAAAGTCAGTTATTTCCCCCTTGCATTACCATCTTTAGCATTCGTTGACGAACAGCCACTTCTTCTTTTTTAAGACAATCAAATAGATACCAGATGTTTGGATGGTATTTAGCCACCAAACTATTAAACCGATGATTCCAACCAGATGAATAAAATAATTGTGGGAAAACGAAAAACAAAACTCACCTTCTACCATGTTATTCGTTCACATATCAACATCTGAAACATTCCACAAAGTTCATTTCACCTTTGTCATCCAGTATCTGTTGAAGTAATCAACTAGTGGTTGTATTGAAATAGGTGCTTTATTTGCAGTTTCCTCGAAACCAGACTCGATCTGACTAAGCGGAATGAGAGGAAGTGCCATAAGTTTACGTGCACTTGATCTTGCATCTTCATCATCACGGTAGGCGTCTGTCACACCAAGATGTTGAATTTGTCGATAAATGGAGTTAGTAAAATGAAAGTCTCACCCTGTATGTCTCGTATTGAGAAGCTAGGAAATTTCGACGACAGTTTATTTGAGAAAAACAGAAATGAACTTACTTGTTCTGCCACTGTTTTGATAAGAGCAGCTTCGAAGTCGGTTGCAATTTTTTCTGGACGAAATTGCAGATTGAGACGAAGAGTATGATGACTAAGAACCGAGAATAGCTCTTTATGGATTATAGTGGATCGACCACAAAGAACAGAGAGGACACAAACGAAGCCTGTTTAATAAGATTAATTTTAATTTGGTATAATATATCATCAGCGTAGCTTACTTTGTTCATTTTTTACCCCGTCGATCGAATAAATCTGCTCAAAATGTAATGGACAGCTGGTGAATGTCCCATCCATCATGATATGAGGAGATGTAAAAAGAAGACGCAGTTGTTCGTCCGTTGCAAAAATAATTAGTCGTTTGCCAACCTTTCCTTCAACACGGTAAATCCTGTCAGAAAGCAAATATCTTTCGCCACCAGTTGTTTTTTGATACCGTGATGGAATATCAAAGTCCATAAAGGTTGGCAGAACAGGTGTAGCTTGTCGTCGAAATTGATTGAGTCCATGATATATACGACAAAAATGATCGAATTTTGCTAGAAGAAAAAATTGCTATTACTCACTGACTTCTCTAGCTGTATGAGCAATAGCAAGAGCAGCTCTAGAAAGATTTGCTTTGGCAAGCTCATCGTGATAAATTTGATCAATCGCTATTGCCTCTCGACCTACTCGAGTTTTGATGTTTGTCAACATCTTACGCATCTCTAATCGCTCAGGTACAGGCATATGAGTATGAGCATTTTCCGTGTATTTAAGAAACTAATCATTGGAATTCAGGTGAACGTCCACCTTGCACAACTTGATCTCACATACCCAGTAACTGACTTTCGTGGTGACTTTGTTTTGTTGATAAATATGGTCACCAATAACAAGAAGACGCTTCTTCTTATTACTAATAACAAATGAGATTGCAGGTGTGTTTTCTGAATCGTTTGATGACATGGTTCCGCTGTAGGCGTGAAGAAAACGAAAAAAGGCAATAAAAGACGTATACAAAGATGTTGTTTATGAAAAATTCGCCAAGAGATGAATGAATATTAATAGTTTGTGCGATATAGATGGTGTACACAAAAGAGAAAAGAAAACAAGAACTATCGTTTGTTAACACAGTCGGCAAGAACAAACGAAATGAAAATAAAAGAAAGCAGACCATTCATAAAATATCAATTTTAAACTGACCAAAATGATGGCAGAATGAGAGGACATTTTTCGGGATATTATCTTTCCGAAATTTCAACTTTCGAGAAATTATTTTTTCGAAATTTTGTCTTTCGAGATATTTTTTTTCGAGATTTTTTATTTCTACATTTATGTTTTCGAGATTTTATCTTTCGAGATTTTTTTTCCGAGATTTTTTTTTCGGAGATTTTTTCTTTCGATATTTGGACAGCAATCCTTTCAAGATACGCATAATTGCTCTTATCGATCTAAACAACAACGGGAAAAGTAGAACGAGATTTTTCTAGTGCTGGTTAGATCTTAAATGAAAGAAAGTTTATTGTATAATTTAATTTTCTTGTTGTTTGTTGAAATTCATGAATTGTATAAATAAAAAGATGAGTTTATATCTTTGTAAAATTGGCTTAAATCAAACAATGTTTCATGATAGAAGAAGGAAAAATTTTTATCTTTGAAATAGATTAAAAACTAAGAGAGTGTGCAATGCTTAATTTAGCTGGGTACCCTGCCCTGTCCTACCCTAAGGACCCCAACAGGATAGGACAGGATACAAAAATTTACTCTGTAGACATCTCTGGTAAGTACATGTATTTTACTTTTACCAGGAGCCCATAAAGATGGTGTCCGATCGACTGCACGTTCAAACAGAGTCAACATTTCTTTTTCTGTTCAATGAAATTTATTTGAAAGGAAGAACAACAGAGAAAATTTAGTTATGCCCTTGATTCGATTCGATTGAAAATCGTTGAACACGATTATTCCCATAATCGACAAGATAGAGATTGCCATCTTCATCAAAGGACAAACTTGTGGGCCGTTTGAACTGATTAGTTGTCTTTTCGTTACCACTTCTACCTACAATAACAGTTCCCTGCTTTGCTCCTTTAGGCCAACGAACCACTCGATCATTCGCCGTGTCTGCCACATAGAGAGTACCAAATGTATCGACGCACAGTCCATTAGGAGACGACAATTGTGTCATCGCTTTCCCCGCGCCTTCACCTCCTGCAACGACAATTCCTTCTGCAGCATCTTTATTCCATTTCATAACACGATGATTGCCGTGGTCCGACACGTAAATAGCCTGTTGTCGGTCAACAAAGATGTATTTTGGTTGATTCAGTTGCTTTACATCACCACCTTGTCCATGACCACCAGCTACGAGTATTCCAGTGTTGTCTCCTATTCGATATCGTCTTACTTCATGTTTTTCAGTGTCAGATATGTAGAGATATCTCTGATCATCCATTGCCACTCCGGAACAGTAGATGTTGTCGATAAGGATTTTACCTTGGGTGGTGCCAACGCAACGAGACCACCGTACAACTCGTCGATTCCCTAGATCACAAATAATGAGACTATCTGTCTCTTTATCAATTAACACATCGGTTGGACAATTCAATTGATTTAATCGATTTCCTTCTCCATGGCCACCAGCAACTACTCGTCCATGTCTATCACCCAACTGCCATTGGATGATACGGTCAGCATCGTGGTCCGCGATGAGCATCGTTTGATCAACATCAACAACGAGACCTTCCGGACGGTTGAGTTGATTGGTGGCATTGCAGCATCCGTGGTTTCCAGCAGCAGTTACCCCATTCTGTACCCATCCGGCGTTGGGAGATATGTTGTAATTCACTAAAATGAACGAGAAGGAAAAGTCATCGCTGTATCGTAACAATATGTCTCGATCTCTTGCGCAGGAAGGAAAATGACTGCAAATGTGATATTTATCTTCATCGTCGAAGTCCATTGATAAAACCTACACTGTAAAAGTTTACAAAATAATAAACGGCAAAATCATGTTTGATAGAGTACTTTACAAAAATGGTTTATGAATTAGCAACGAGACATAAACTCTCTTTTTCTGTATATGACGTAGATAATAAATGCTTTCTTCTTTTATGATCTGGAAAAACTGTATGTCAGACATTTCAAAAAACTGAACAAGGGCTGATGTCCCGTTGCAAATTTATAAAGACTTTTCTGTACATTGTGGGAAACTTTCCTTTCTAATATGCTCTTTATTCGAAAATGTTTCATTGCGCAGATATAATTTCCAAAACCAGTTCAATTTCATATCCAAGAATAAAAACACTCTCATTGCATGGAGATCCATATCAAGCATCGAGGAACAGTTATTTCTTTTCACGAAAGTGAAAATTCTGCTGATTCCCTGAGAAATTCTGGTAAAAATTCAAGAGAATCCATGTTTGCAAAAATATTTTCGAGTTCTTCTTAAGGTCTTTTATCCGAAACGAAAAAAAACAGTGTCTATTCTCAACATGTAGGTGTGTCAGAAAAGAACATTCAATAGAAATGACCAGTCTACTGCATGAGAAATTTATGAAGAATGTGTAAAAAGTTTTGAAGATGGTTTTTACGGAGCTTAGAAAACGTCTATTCAGATAGGGTCCTCCCTTGATGCAGGGTAGAGCGAGTTTCTAACAAGATGTGACGACCCTTCTTCAAATGAGATCTTGTAAAAAAGGACCATCAACGGACTGATAGAAGAGTTCCTGTAAAATGCAGTCGACAATATTAGCTTTGTTCAGAATGAATGCAAGGTGAGATTGAAACTCACAAAAATCGATGATAGCCCCTGCCTTGTTTGTAGCAATATATCGATATTTATGACTCAAGATAATAGTACTTTAGCTAGAGTTTGCTGCATTTTTGGCTAGAAGATCATTCCATTACTAATATTTCGAATGTTTACAAGGCACCTATTATTTGTGGTCGAAATTCTAATTGATAATGCTGGTGGTAGGTGGAGGAATGGTCCTACCACAGAGCCTCCAAGGATGCGAATTCAAAATTTCTGCGAAACCTAGTGACGATGCTCCTTGATAATTCGTGAGAAGATGTAGATTCGTATCTGAATATTTGCAACACTGAAAAAAAGTCTCCTACACTGACCGAAAAAGGGCTTCTTGTTGAGTAAAAATCTTTGAACGGTTTTCAAAAATTGCAACGAATCTAAAACTTTGAAAAATGTTTCTTAGGTTCCTAGGAAACATTTAAAAGGATTTCAAATTCGTTGCTATTCCTCCTCAATATAATGCCATTCTGTTTTCAGTGTGGAAAACGTCAACGTTTCCTTGCTGCACGAAATTTACTGAGGATTTACGTAAAGTATTTGAGAGACAACAGATCATATTTTTGAAGAAGTGATGTTAACCTGATCATGTTAGGACTCGTGAAGCATCTAGTCAATAACATAAGCATCAGCATTTTCAGCCCGTTTTCGAAGATTCTCTCAACATATCTGTCGGAATCGACTATTAAAGATGCTGATAATACGAAAAAGATCTGTTAACGTTTACAGATATGGAAACTGAGGATTTCACACCAGATTTTCAAAGATGTATTTTATTTTCATCTCAGAGTTCGTTTCATTAAAAGTATAGCGAAGGTTTTAGAAAGAGCTCTTGCATCGTCTCATCACGAAGTGCTAAAAAGATGTTTTTCGATGTTCGAACGAATATTGTAGGTAAGACAATAGTGATACTGGTGAAAATGAGAAAGAGATATATGCTCGGAAACACTTACGAGGACTCTTGTAGATTTTGCATGCGATATCAATTCAAGTGCAGCTCTGAAAGTTGATTAAAAAACATAGCTCCTTTGTTTTAGGTTTGCTGGTATATTTTCACTGACTGCGAAATTATCTACTTGAAGAATTTTTTCTTGGTGTTGAAAGTAGAACGTTGTCAGCAGTCTGATGAAAACGTTTGCAAAAAGCCAATGTCTGCTATTTTAGCCAATGCGCCTTCCACAAAGCACTTTATTCAGAACTATGAAAGTTTCTGTGAGCCAAATATAAGTATCTCAGCAATACTAAACATTTAACACATTCTGAATAAGACACTAGGGAATGTTGACAATGCTCTATTTACCTATTACTGTAAAGAGTGTAGGCCTTAGGTGTTCTGCGATTTAAGGAAGAAGCCACACTCATGCTCACACTTTCTCATTTATCATGGAAAATGGTGGATTCTTTCTGTTCCTACCTGTTTTTGGTTGCCACTTTGTTTCCTCAAGTGCTGTAGTCCAACATGGTTTTTCACTCAGAGCCAGTTGAATCAAAGTTCCATTATCGTAGAGTGACTCCAACTGGGCTTTATCCTCAGGGGTCATTTGACAATTGTAAAACTCTAAATGAGTCAATATTTTATGTTCCTTTGAAGCGTGAACGAATGCTTCTGTCAGCTCATGTGAGATATTGGATGCAGATATACGGAGATGTGAAATAAATGCAGCAGTTTTCAAAGATTTCACCAAATGAGTTTCTTTCTGATTCGATGGTTGTACACCTTGAATGTGCATGCTGACATACTTAATTGAAGTATGACCTCTCAATGTATCCAGAAGATTAACAATGAAATCTTCCTCTTCGAAACCAACCACATCCATCAGATCGATTTCAACTAGTGTTTTGTTTTTCTTTAACATTTCATAGAAATGAGATAATATTGATGGTACGCGCAATGAATGGATTAGTTTCAGTTGATTTAGTGTGCTTTTCTTTAAAGCAAATATATTATTGAGAATATCAATATTATTGCAATGCTCGATAATTAGTCGTGTATCAGCTCTGTTCGCTTCAAGGCATCGTCGAAGATCATCTTCACACCAGAGAAAGTCACACGCTGATAAATCCAATTTTGGATGAGTCCTGTTTTGTAGTAAAATTAGAGTGATCATTGAGGAATTATCACTCTGATTAATGTCGTTGAAGCGAACTTTCAATGATTGGCTATTGAGTTGTACGACCATATGTTTGCAGACATATTTTACTATTCCAGAAAAATTCTGAACACGGACATTGATCATATTTAGACAACGAATAGAAGAGTGGTTAATGACAATGTCAAAAAATTTATCGAGGTCACTTTTATAAAACGAACAATCTTGGAACGTTAGTTTCACAATATTAAAACCTTTTGTAAAAGTTTCACACAGCATTTCAACGTTTTTGGTGTTCACATTTACTTGACATATAATTGCTTCATTGCTTATCTGATCGACTTTACCTCCCATGGCCTCAAAGTCCTTAATATATTTACGCATTTCATTGTTGAAACTAATGGCATCGTAATGTTTGAGGCAAACCCAGCGAACATGGCCGTCAGTAGTGACTGTTCGATATAAGTTACCTAGACTACGCTTATCGTCAACAATTTTTAGATATGTTTCAAGTTCTCGTAGTTCTGCACTCTGAAGTGGAACTCCCCTTGGCTTCACACAACCAATCAAGGAAGACTCTAAAGCGGTTTGTTCGTTATCGAATTCATCGATTAATGAGGCAACGGATACTAATTGCTGTTTGACGTTTTTGTATCGCGCAGCAGAGTTCTGTTGCGATAACCACTCATCATTAACAATTGCTGGTACATTTCCCAGCTGTGGAATGAAAAGTTTGCTTACTGAAAGCAGGAACTGAACTATACTTATAGTCACTCTCAAAAATGGTGCATATCTCACAACAAACTCTTTCGGCTTTTTTATATAATAACCTTCATGAGGAGCGACATGCATCATATATGGATCCTGTGAACATTCGCATAAGAAGTAGAGTTTATAAGGGATTTGAAACCAGTTCTGCACCTGGTTGATCATCGGCATCTCGCAATGTTTGGTAGGTAATATGAAAAAATAGCGCGGTGTCGTATATTCATGCAGCTCATACATCTGAGTCATCACTTGCCTAATCTGAACGAGCATTTCTTGTGTATTGGCGAGAGTAAGATCGTGGCTATGCTGCAACTGTCGTATATTCTTTTCGATGTGGTTGAAGCGATTTTCTGAAGATTCCTTTGATTCTCCCTTCGACTCTAGCGCTTGGATAACTTTACCATTGTACGCAACAATACGCAATGGTTTCAAGTTTATGCCATAATCGTCATGAACAAATACTTGCTGTACGCCATCTATACACAAGACTCTCACCGTCGGAAACCGTCGTTGAACATCTTCTAAACGTAGGCATTCGATGCCATTAATAATAATGGTTTGTATCGCGACAGTCTGTTCACAAAATGTAACCAGTTGCTTTCCCAACTTGTGACTGTTTTTTTCCATGAGGCGAGTTCTTAAAAAAAAACAATATCGTCGGCGTTTTTCTGAGTTTTAATCTAAAACGCCAAGACCAGAATGTACAATGATATTAGTAAATACCTTCGAGTGCAGGCGCGCGAAAATTTATTGGTCGCCGTACTTTCATTTGTATATCTATCTTGTGAGTAATATCGATCTCGGTGTTAGTAAGTGTGGATGAAGATGATGATCATGTATGCAAGACGACAGGTTGAGGCTAAAGTGAAAAAAATATCGACCCAAAAATTGGTTGTACGGACCACTGTCATCGCGCGTACATATATTGTAGGTAGATGGACATATCAAGTCAAGAGATGTGTCGCATCCTACGTGGTTCAATCCGAGCCTTTGAATCCGATCGACTTTTGCCAGAATCCCTTAAAATAATCAGCGGAATTCTGGAGACGGATTGAGTGTTAGGTCCCTTGGATTAGAATCCAATTGTATTCTATAGAAGTAAAATCTAGGGTTGTGGCTGATGAAATCCTATCGAACCATATAATTGAATGTAACAAGAAACGGACAGTTCGATTTCGGTCAAAACCTTTGATACTAAATTTCAGCAATGCTACGGTCGGAACCCAACTAAACCCACCGAAGTATATTGCAGGATGTCTAATTCCGGAAATTCTACTGGATCCTACCGTCAAGATATAATCAAGTCTGATAAGAGGACTCTGATGACATCCTATCGCGCCGGATCCGATGACTCTATTACATGAATCCTATAGGGTTTCATTGAGATACTACAGTTTCCTATCAGATATCCGACCTACAGAATCCTGCTCGATCCTGCACAAAACATAGGTAGGACTTCATCTTATTTTGATGGAACCCACAAGGTACTAAAATACAAAGTTCTCCCAGAATGGCCATAGCAGTGAACATGGAACAACCTATTTGAGTGACTTAAATTTTTGCATACTAACTGGTTCAAGCTACAAATATCGCTAATCTACTAAAACTATATTCCGGGCTGACTGAAAAATCCAAAGACATGCTTTAACCCAAAATGACACGCCCATTCAGTTATAATCGCAAACAATGTCTGGAAAACAATCAGCCACATAGTAAACATCGCAAAACACATACATAAACTCCGGTGACATTCCAATCAAATATTTCCAAATAATTTTCTTTATTCGTCCTTGGACTCGCTGCATGTAAGCCATCTCAAATGATTCATTGAATTTAATGAAAAGGAAGTCCCGAAAAATTTTCATCATTGCCTCACAATATATTGCCCATTAAAAGCAACTTAGAGATTTTCTGACAGCCGCCAATAAAATAACCCATATTATCTTTACACATAAATGAACTCATCGGATAAACAATTGAAACTAATAACAGTCCTAACTTTGATAATTCTGCTGGACTCCACATGTGCATCTCTGCTCAGTTAAAATAAGATGAAGTATGAGTTGCACAGATACATTCAAAAGCAATCATTAGTAAATAATTCGTAACAACACTGTAAATTAGATAAGCGCCTCCTGACTCATTCATAGTTTTGCTTGAATTGCATAGTTACTCGATGACGAGTTTTAAGAATGGGTTTCGAGTGACTGATGAATGTGATCGTGGGTTTCAATTCATGACTGCCGATATCTTGAGGTACGAATAACCATCTACTCGAATAATCGTGACTAAGATTACTAGAACAACCCAGTGGCTGTAGATACGATAATGATGTCCTCGATACACTCAAACTGTGTTAAACATGTATTGAGGTTGCTAAAACCTTCCTAATGTGTGGCTGGAGAAACGGAAAAAATTTTCAGAAGAGATGTCTGCAATATAAAAGTTGATGAAGAAAACTTGGTGTGGGAATAGCCATTTGAAATCGAGTCTTCGGAAATTTATGTTCGAATACGGAAGCAAAAATTGAAACCTCCCCATCAAAATTGCAAGCGTTTTCATAAAATTTTAATTTTCCTCAATAAATCTGTTATGATTTTTAAAAACAGATTTTTCGAAAATGGCTATTTCCATTGATTACTATCAAAGCAATACAATTGACGGGTAGATGGAGCTGCAATCCATACTCACCCTCCCGGATACATCTTCACCAACGTTTATAATATACCGATATCTTTTAAAAAGGCCTTTGCTTTATCGCCAAAATTCAATTCGGAAATTTTTTTCGGCACTATATATAAATGTTAACTATGGATTTGAGTCTATTAAGGATATTGAAACCATACCGGTGGTAGTCGTACTTGACCTGTAATCTTAGCACGATCTACATGAAAATGATCGTCACCGTCGCACCGCTAGTAGTGATGTTTGTGTGATTGAAGATTTCTGAAGGGACACAGAGACACGTTATAATGAGAACAGTGAGAAACTGCTTTCTTCACATGCGAACATCAAGTGTCGGGTATGAGAAACTAACTTATGTTCGGAAATACACGGATGTATCTTCAAGTGAATGAAATCTGAAATCCCAACATATCCGATCCCATGATCTATTTGGATTATTCGAGGGAAATGCCTCGTTTCTAATTATATGAGAGTGGATTTTCTGATGTCTTGTATGGACTAGTATTTCGTTTTATTATACAAAGAGATGGGACCATCCAGGTATACGCCCAGTTCATTCTGGTTGCCCAAGTGGATTAACAGTTTGGTTTACGTTTTCGGTCTAAATTTGTTCTATTTTCGGATTGCAATCCACAAAACTGGCGATTTTCTTTCTGTTGTGACAGATACTTCATTGAATAAATATGATACCGGCTGCCACTGAGTGTTAACGGATCCGAGAATGCGACAAATCAAATAGGATTCACGAAGATTTACATGCACATGGACCCGAGGAATGAAGCCTAATCTTAATTTTCTATTAACTACTATCTGGTGACGTTACTAGATGTGGGTCAAAACCTGATCTTAAATTCCGTCAAATTTCTGTAATAAAAGCTGTAAGAACTCGCATTAGAAACCTAAATGGCATTTCATTTGGAAGACCCCGATCGGGTTTCTTCGGTTCTAGAAAAAATGTATGCACTTCGATCGGATTTCGATCAAAATCCGAGCCCGATCGGATGGTTGGAATGAGCTTCCTGGGCTTCTGCGAAAATGAAGTTATAGCATAGATTCAATCGAGCCTGTACCAAAAAAATAAATGTGAACGTACTTTTACCTATTTTTCTTTGCTCGAAGATTGCGAAACTTTCTCCGTTCGACTCTATGTCTGTGCAATGATATGTTGATCAAGCGTTGCCATCATGTTAAGAATGATCGAAATCCCTTCTCATGAAACGATCTGTACTCTTACCAATAGTACTTGCCAATTATGACTTTTATTGACCTTATAAGCTGATTCTTCTACCGTCTACCTCCAGTCTAGAATACTGAGACTGTTATAAAATTTATCGAATAAAGGATAGAAGAAGAAGTAGGATCCTATAGGAAGCGAATAGACACCACAGCGTCGGAGTGCGTATTGGTTCCGCTAGCTGAATATCATAGGTATTCAACTGTCAGATCCAGAAACGATTCCGTCTCACGAAATCTGATAAGATTTTTAGGGAAATCTGGAACCTATACGATTCGATAAGACTCGATATCGAATTTATCCACGTGAGAACCGTATCCGCGGCAGAATACATGTCACGAACGGTTTCGTGAAAAAAATAAATATAAAATAGGCTGCATGCAACTATAATATCCTAATTCTAAGGCTGGTGCATTTACGTCACTTTTTATTTAGGTAATTAAAGTACGGTACATACTTTATTTACGTAAATAAAAAGTAAATAAAATGTGCCACCCCTAATTTTGCCCCCACCTTCATTTTCGGGTAGGTGGTCAGGATCAACGGTGACGAGGGTACTTGCCAAAAACAATAGATATTTTTCAAAATTTCGTCCAGAGAAAGGACCAATTTTACTTCTGTTCGTACTCACCGAAGTTTGCAAGCCTTGTCGACGTGGCACGGAGCTAGAAACTGTTATTCTTTTAGATAAGAGAACATGAGATCTTTCTCACGTTCTCTCAGGGTGCATTCAAAATTTTGAAGAAGGATGGTGGTGTCAATGATAAGATAATTCACAACCACATCCTTAATTATGGAAATCAGGCAATCACAAATGGCCAGATGCAGAATATCAACGTAAGAGTACTTTCCGGCTTCATCAAGCCACATGGATGCACGACTAGTCGTAGGCTTTTTTGAATGATTCGTCTGTTATTTTTGTAACACCACAACATTGCTACGTATCATAGTGGCATGCTTGTGCCCTTATTTTATTTTTTCTCTCTTCCATCCCTTTCAAGATTCTCTCAACTAAATATTCTATCAGAAAGCATAGTATATAACACTATTAAAACTTTTAAGGTTAAGAGCTCAAAACAGGCTGCACGTAAGATGTGAGTGCGGGTTTTTGAACATACTGCTGTTCTCACTCTTACCTGAACCTAATCACACCTACGCTCACAACCACAACCACAACCACACTCTACACCCACAACCACCTTTAAACGAAACTGTTTAAATGACGTTCCATGATATTTAAAATGCCATATTGACGTATCCTGTAGTCTTCTTTTGCCTTGTTTGCAACTAGTCTTGATTTCACAGTTTAATATGGATACTGTTCTAATAATGCAAGAAATCAAACATACGTACTTACTTGATCAATCATATTCAAATATGTGAATTTTGTATTGTATGCTGTAGTTACTGTTTTTTCCTCTCTGTATTTATCGTTGACAAAATGACTGGGTTTTATCCAATATATGCATGTTTATACAAATCAATGAACCATGACATTTTCATCAGGTAGGTAGTTTCTTTTAAATAAATACTTTCGTCATCATATATATTTCGCTTTTTCAAGTTTTTTTTCTCTTTTTTTCGTTTTATTTCGTTTCGTGAGGTTATAATGAGACAACACGCATTGATATTTTCACACATTAGCAAAGTACACTTGAATTTTGGAATTTCGTTGTGACGAAAAACGAAATAATTGATTTTCGATCTCATGTATGAGAAATTCTATCAGTGTGTTGTCTTACACTATGTTCTTGCGCTACAATGGGAACATTTTCGCAAAAAACGAGAGATCAATAAAATTTTATTTTATAATTTAATGATAAATGGTTGTTACAGAGAGTGTAATTGTGATTCTTCCTTTCATACATGTTAGCTCTACATATGCATAGAATGAAAAATACAATCACTATCACTGTTGTTATGTGACAGAGGGAAGAAAAAGTGACCTTCACGAGAATCGAACCCACACCTCCTGCTATTCGGGCATTTGTCCTAGCCAATTAGACTAGAAGGCGCATCTTAATCATCGCTTAGCGTCAGTGTGATCCAACACTGACGCTAACAATACACACCGACATCCACTCTCGTGAATTCTTCTAAAAAATGACAATGACTGCCATAGTGACACCGACACTCCGACCCACATTCTGCTTGTAAAAATGGAAGTTTTGCTTTAACACCATTCAGATTGACTGTAGAATGCTTTTTGAAATGTTAGCTATCAAATTAATGTATCAGCTTGGTTATGTGTAAAGAATTTGTTTTTCTATGGAGAATTCGTTGATGAAGTGGTTTCTCGAAGGGAAGTGCTCTGAAAGTAAAAAGTGGCTTTCAGAAACCTTTGAAAGCTCTGTCCAGTACTCTGAAGCAAAAACGACTAAAAATAGTTCTGAAGAAGAAAAAAAGTTGTCACTAGGCATGCACCAGTGCTAAATAGTCGATATCAAAGATGAGTGTTTTTTTATATCTAAAACCCCCAGTCCCTACCAAACCTTCAGCTCATTTTTAGTCAATTTTGATTAGGCTACTGTTATGATCATCACCGTTTGTGAGATCATTTCGTCATTTCTATTCTTTTCATGTTCTCTTCTCTCTTCGTGTGGCCATTGTCAAAGGTCGAAGGAACATATATACTGTTCTGTGTTCATGCTCTTATTTTTTATCTTTTTCTCTGTTCTCTCAAGCACTCTCTGGCACACTTGTTTTTACGAGAGAGGGATTACACAGTCGACGTTTTTTTGTTGTTAAAAAAGAAAAAAAAAGGAAATAAACAACAATTATCTGGTGGAAAATAGAGTCTTACACTAGCTAACAGTACTATCAGAACTTACAGAACTAGATGAATAGAAAAAAACGACTGGGGGAGGGGGGGGGGGGGNCCCCCCCCCCCCCCAGTCATTTTTTCTTTTAATCTAGTTCTGTAAATTTAGATACTACCGTTGGCTAGCCTAATCGAAATTGAATAAAAATGAGCTGAAGGTTTGGTAGGGACTGGGGGTTTTAGATATAAAAAACACTCATCTTTGATATCGACTATTTAGCACTGGTGCATACCTAGTTGTCACAAAATCTGAAAAAACCTCCAAAATTGTGGAGATGGTTGTCAGAAGCGCGTTCAGTGGATTCTGCTCTTGGGTACTCAAGAGAATTTTGAAAGGTTCTACAAGCTTCTTTTGTGTCTTTCAATGTAGGTACCGTGTCTTTTGCTTCCCAGACGAACAGTAATGTCGGGTAAGCTTTGCTTATGGAAGTAATGACCTGTATCACCGTTGTGTCAGATACATTTGTTGATCTACTGGTTCTGAATAGAATGTTGAGCCACTTTTATGTGGGCATTAGGAATGATGACCTTTATTTTACTGTATTTTTAGGAGTTTAATTAGGAGTAAGCCCAAAATGATGCTAAAAGCGAATGTGGTAGATTACTATAACTACTAATCAATATGTTACTATAGCTACTAATCTACATGTTACTTTAGCTGACTCAGCGGTCACCGCCCGAAGAAGTTCTCCCTAAAGACTTATTCACAGATTTCCTCCTCCGACAACCATTATGGAAAAATTTTATTAGCGCGGCAGCTTTCGAGCTGAAATTTGTAATTCATGTGTTCTTTAGCCTCCATAAACCGATAAAAAAATCGTGAAATGGCAAATCTCTCTTATTTATTTTTACATAATCAGAAGAATTTTTTGTTTTCATCTTTTGTTTTTCAATATCTTTAATTTTTATCGAATCAATAATTTTTTTTTAGTGTCTGTGACTGAAAGGGGGCTGGAGAGCCACCAAAACTTAACCTTAAACTTACACACTATTTTCCTCAAAAAGATGCAGTGAGTTCTATAAAATACTATTTCTTTGCAAAAGCATATTTTGAACGACCATCACCACTCCAAAGAAAAAGTATTTTACCGAACCTGAGACGTTCGACATATTTTCACGAGGGAGGGTGTGGGTATGGCTGTGTGTTGGCCTTGGCGGCATTTTTGTGATATCGGGAGCTGCTTCTGTAGAGATGTGATTAATTTTTTGAATTGAGTGTGATGACTACGTAAACGCAGCTGATTTCATATTTTTCACATGTAGAGTACGATGCTGAGATGCTTTCAGTGAAAACTGACACGGATTTTTTCTTCAAATTGTTTTTTATGCGGCTGTGTTCTACAATTGGGCTTTTCGTTCTCTCATAGTAAGATTGAGTCTGTAAGAATCCATTTTTCTATTGATTTAAGAAACCTTAACAAGTTTACATTTCGGGAGGGTATGGGTGTGTGTGGGTGTTTGCGACGAGTGTATATGCGAGGTTATCTTTTGTTGGCAGTCACACTCAGAGTCAGGGCTAGAGTCGCACCCAAACCCCACTCTCCCATACTTAGTACATTTACTTGTATTCATTCGTCAAGGTCTATCATCATACAAATGATCTTAATCATTATGTTTTTGTCAATTGACTAGTTGAGAATTCACCATGAATACGTTTTATGATGGAAATAGTATTTGTTGATGTAATTCGGCATTCTAATTCTCCATGAAATCTATCTTGACCAAAAATCAAATCTCCCCAATTGACATTTGCCATACTCTGAGTGTATGTCCCAACAGAAATATGTGACCATCGATTATTTTGATCAATTCCTAGCCAATAGATTTGATTATTGCAAGTGCCAATGAAATAACTTGAACCATCGTTACCTTTCCAACATCCACTTAAATCGTCTTTTATTGTTGCCCATTTCATATTTCTATCAATTTCAAAGTTATCTAAATATTCATTTGATATTCGACGAAAATGAGTACCCCAGAAGATTTTGTTACTATCATGCGTTTTAGTCATATTTTGATAATCGGATGATACTTTTAGTTTTAATTGACCGGAATATTTATCACGTGCAATCGGAAGATCACCCCATTTTATTGTCAATTCGTCATCATTATCTATGGTACCATAGGCTACATTAGCAAAATTCCAATTTGCTTTATGCGATCGTCCAAACCAAAATACTTTTTGACCATACTGACTTACAAAATATGTGCCGGCATCTTTTATATTATGATCATTATCATCACATGTCCACACACCAGTCATATTACACGCAGTGCTTTCAATAACTAATTCTATTTTCGCTATAGTTTTCCCAGCAGGTAAGAATTGATTTGAATTATTGATAACACGAAAACATGTATATGGTTGTAGTAGTACTTCTTCTTCGTTTTTGTACTGTGAGATGTTTTCAATAGTGGAGCAGGCATGAGAAAATCGTTTTGGTATATTAATAGTAAAAACAGCATTGCATCCGCACCAATTAGTTGCTTTGTCAATATTTTTCGTACAAGATGTAAAACCTGGCCAATAAAATAATAAACCATTTTTGTACGTTGATGATGCAGACTCGTATTCCATGCCTCGATACACGATGCCATGATTATATCTTTTCGATTCTTGTAAGCCATCTAATAGACAATATATATAAGGAGCAAATATTAATAAAAATTCTTTATTATCATTTCGCAATGCGTCATTTAACTTAACGTACACACAGGACTGCAATGTATAGATTTTAACTGACACTTCATTAGTAGTCAAATGGTGTTCTGTATCATAGAGCTTATCTAACGAAGACGTTTCACCGAATTTTTGTTGCACTTGAGAGATTGAATGTTTTGGACTATCATGATTATACTTATGACGATAGTCGAGCATTTCTTTATAAAAACATTAAAGAGTTCTTATGTAAGTTGGCGTGTTTCCTGGTATACTACGAGGATTGTGCGAGGGATCCCGAAAATCGGCTTCTACTGATTTTTCTGCGCACATCAAATTAAGAAAGTATATTCAAATGTGAGAAAAAGAATAATCTAGAAATAAAAAAAAAACATAAATATTCAGTGTACACCAGCTAGGAGATATTTGCTTCTGTGTTCTGTCACCAGGAGTCGCATCAACATTCTCCACATAGGTACATACATGAGTTACGAAAAAAATAAAAATATAGCCCAAGTCAGCAAAAATTAAGTGCTAAAACGTGACTTGACTTGTCCGTTACGTCTGCCAAGATCAGGAGTGCAACATTTAACTTAACGAAATTTAACCGCATGCTTTACTTATATGATTTTATTCAACAGTTAACATTAAGAGTAATAGATAAGCACTTTATTTATGCACTCAATAAAGTCACTTTAAGTAGAATAGATCACCGACTGTTAAAAATATTAAAAAACAGAGCCTGTCGAGTACCTTTTTTATTAAACGGTTGTTATTTTACAAGACTTATTCAAAGGCAATCGCCATCGAGGTATCTGAATCTGCGTATTGTCGATCTCTGAAAATTTAAGTTTGATCCTTTCTCAAGAGCTGTGTTCAAAACAGACTTTATTTATTTAATTTTGAAAAGTTAACTTGATGAACTGCAAAAAATCAAATGCAAATACGACGCTTTCTTGTTGTCAATGCCTTCATCGCTTAAATATAAATTAACATAAAAGTAAAACTTCGAATCATGACTAGTACTCTTGATAAGAAAGTTTTCAGCAGCGGGTCTAGTGTAATCCAAAATGCTATCGAACCGTGTCCTTGTACTCCCATTTACCCACTTAGCTCAGTTAAACTAGTTCAATACATGACACAACAATGAAAACAAAAGAGAATATTGCGATTCGTTCATCCGACCTGATGGTACTCAATACTCTATGAATGTCTTGACGTTACGACATAATTAAATTGGCAAACGATTATAGCTTAAGGGCTTCCAATAGTAGAAAGACACTTGTCAATGGGGAGAAATAGAAAATTCATGGAACAAAAGTAATTGCGTTAGACTGAAACATCTTCAATGATAATCAGGAGCAGTTTAAAGAATCTTCTAAATTGTTCATAGCAGATCTGTTGTTTTTACAGAATATCGCAGTTTTCAGTTCTATTTATTATGAAATCTCGTGACAAATTATTTTTCTCCTACTGAATTGTCAGCTAATCGACTTTGGATATGAGCCCGAATTCCATTCATGAAGAAAACACCCATGTCGACTCTTTTTTAGCTACTTTGTCGTAATTGCGCGTAGTGAAGCATTTGCGACACAGATGCGCATAACTGTGGCATAGTGGCCGTATTGAAAGTCATTCAGAAACACTGCGTTCACTACGGCGCAGTTACAATCATAGTTGCACTGTGTCAGTCGTAGTTTCAATGCTATAGTGCCATCTGCAATAGATTAGAATTCAATCAATCAGATAAACTAATGCTAATTTTCTATTGGATACTTTGAATACATATGGAGAGGGAACTTCGCCAACTGATCACTAATATCCATTTTTTATTTGAATAAACAATCATACCAAAAAAACATCTTGTTGCGTAGATATCTGTGTTCGATTCTCATTTATCAGTGTAATGGTCAGCATGAAGAATATTGATGGCAAAAAACATGGACATGGTAGTTGCTTTCGATGATTTTAACCTTCATCTGTTTATTTCTGATCTAGATGCTGTTTTGGGTTTTGTTCAAGAAACTTTGAAAAAGCAAATTATGATTATCAGAAGGATATATTTTAATCATGTTGATGTTATTTTCCACGCGTCTCATTTGCATTCGATAAACATCTCAAGTTTATTTACTCAATTTTTTGAGAACGATGCGATACATCTTAATCTTGTGAGTGGACTGACGCTCTAATATTGATCAATTAAAACGAAACTTTAGATCCTTACTGGGCTATGTTGTTCTGTTCATTCTAAAATGAGTTCAGAAAACTTCGAAGCATCCAGTCTTTTCCACAGCTGGATTATCTAATATTCGGTTTGTTTTCAGTTTAACGCTTTCGATGGATTGTCAGTGTAAATATACTTCGATTCAATAAACATGTGCATATTACTTTTACCTAAGTAAGAATCAATTTTTATTACACTTGATTTGAAAACATCAATAATATAAATGACGATCGAGGGAAGTTCATATCTTCAGACATTTCTGTTACATAACTTCTTCTACATTATTGTATTTCCCACCGTATGTCATGCTTAGACTAAACTTAGATCTTGAATACTTCCAAATGTCGGTTAAGTTAATATTCTCAGTTCAAAAGCGAAGCGATTTAATGAGATATATCTTATTTTATTGTTTTTCCATTCTAGATAACTTATCAAATCTATGTATTGATTTATGTATATATATATCCATTCATACTACGATGTTCCGGTTTAAAATTTCCATAAAGAAACGTTTAGAAACACGCCGTTTACGACGTTTTCATCAACGGGAATTGATTAAACACGTTATTGATGGTGATGATACTATAGAAATTGATAATGGAACTGGATCAAGTGATGATGATTCTGAACATATTGAATGTAAATTGATCAACGAACCGACTGATTCGTCTTCTTGTTCAGATGTCTCTAATGCAATCAACTACCAAGAAGATGAGCTTGACAACATGAATATTCACGATGATAATTCATGGAATTACGAAAATTCATCACCATTATTTAATGGCAGTACGATATCTGTTCATGAAGCAGTACATCGATTAACTTCATTTTTCTTTGAATTGAGTATGAACAAATACGCTGTGATTAGAATGTTACGTATCATCAAATGGTTGTTACCAAGTCCGAATCATTTACCGACCACATGGAAATCCATCATGAAAGTGTTTGGTCGTATTTCATCATCAAGAAAGTCGTTTTTATGTTCTCAATGCTTTCATCGTTGTGAAAAAAAGCGTTATGGTGAGAAAATATGTCGAAATAATCGTTGTGGTCAATCCAATCGATTGATGAAAAGTACACAACTCGTCGAACTGATTCACATGGATATTCGATCTCAGATTCAAACTATCTTAACTCGAAATCAATCGTTGTTGAATCGAACTGATTTATTCCCAAGAACAGATGTTTGCTTCAGCGATCATTACAGAAATTTTGTTGGCAAATCGATCAATCATATCACACTCATAGTCCATACCGATGGTGCTCCATTGGTCAAATTATCGAAACAAAATCTCTGGCCATGTTTTGCTTCCATAGTTGAATTACCACCACCCGTACGTGATTATCAAAAGAATATTGTCGTTTTGGCATTATGGTCATCGAAAATTAAACCTGATCCAAATATTTTTCTACATGAAACGATCGACGAACTGAAACATTTAATCGAAACAGGAACATCTATTTTCATCAACCAGGAAGAATNTCGAATCAACTTTCGAACACAATGTTTTGTATCAGATTTGCCAGCGAAATCGCTGTTTTGTCGTACCATTAACTTCAATGGTTACTCGGCCTGTACTGAATGTTGTAGTAAAGGTGGGTTTGTACTGAAAATTCTCTCATATGATTCAACAGAGTATTTTTTCACATCGAAGTTTTTCATTTTTTCTCCGAAAAGAAGGGAACGTTGTTCCAATTAATCGATTTTATCCACTGCGTATTATTCCTTCAGAAATACGCAGTTCTTCATCAAAAATCAACTCTCATACATTCTCGACAACAATCTTCTGAGATATCTCTTTTGAGATATAAATGAAATGTTGCCTCAGATGTTCCTTTTACTATTCAATCATATAAATCTTTTTTCTTCAAACACAAAGAAAATATATAATGCTCCTTGATGATCAATTAAAGATATTGATCCTTCAGAGAGATAATTTCACACTCTTTTAACATCAGTTGATTTCATTAACTTGTATTGACTTTTTAAGAAATGCAATTCCATGTTCTTATCTGGCGTTATATGAATGACTAGGACCGAATGGCTCTAATACAGACTTATTATTCTTGCTTAGTTCTTCTAGGACAAAGACATAAATTTGCTCGTTACTTCGTGAGAATAGAATAAAACGTTTAAACATTGAACCGAATTCGTCCCTCATCTTGTACGAACGAGTATGATAGTAAGAAAGAAAAATGAACGAAGCATAGTTTGAACCCTTAATTCTATTGAAATTCTATGGTAGAATGACAAATTGAAAAGCGAAAATGATATGTCCTCGTAGTATTTAAATTTGATCGAATATTAGAATGAAGAACAGATTGTCAGATAGGAAGAAATAAATATCGAAAAAATAAATAAAAATTCATCAATCACTTATATTGAAGAAAACAAACTCATCGGTTGATTAAGCTGATAAGAAGAATAACAATTACTCCATTATCTCTGTTTGAGACTACTAAGTCTATGTGGGTAATAATCAAGATTGTTCAACATTCATGCCTGAAATTTAGTTCTTTTTTTTCGTTCAAATCCTATCCTATGCAGATCTCTCAAATAGTTTAATCTTCTTTATTATAGGCGAGTGGAATGCCATACACAGCATGGTTTTATATCCGTATGCTCGAAATAACTTAACATCTCGTACTCATGATA